>JAPMUY010009250.1:0-79818 GCA_026901105.3 Galaxias olidus
GACCTCGGACAAAGCGGATGAAGATGAAGATGAAGATGAAGATGAAGATGTTCAAGAACAGTGCTGATGCCAGTTCTACCATCTTACATGGGCAGAATTAGTTCCATAGCCATTTATTCATTCACCGGCTTTGAACATTGTAATCTCGGTGTGAATTATTTAAGTATGGTATTAATGCATCTGTTTTTTGTTTTTTTTCAGGTTGCAGAAACTGAGTCATGTTCAATGAGTCATGTTCAAGAACAGTGCTGATGCCAAGTCTACCATCTTTCATGGGCAGAATTAGTTCCATAGCCATTTATTTATTCACCGGCTTTGAGCATTGTATTCTAGGTGTGAATTATTATGAACTATGGTATTAATACTATAATTATTACCTCTATGTTATTTTTTTCAGGTTGCCAAGCGGTTTGGTAATATGTTCAGCCTCCAGTTGGGAGGAGACAGGATAGTGTTTGTATCAGGCTACAAGATGGTGCGGGAGGTCCAGGTGACACAAGGAGAGATCTATCTTGACAGTCCGGTGTCCCCTCTTTTCAATCAACTATTTCAAGGCAATGGTAAGATCATGTTTAATAGTGAGGGTTATCATTATTATTGCAAAAAACAGATGTTGAAACAATTCAGTTTTGGGATACCTTAAAATTTAATTCTTCAACTATTGTTGAAAGGCTTATCCACAAGCAATGGCTACAAATGGTGTCGGCAGAGGCAATTTCCAGTGTCCCACCTGAAACACTTTGGTGAGGGGAAGAGAACCCTAGAGCTCCATGTCCAGCTGGAGTGTACCTTACTGTGTGAAGCTTTCCGACAGGAAATGGGTAACAAACTTTCACATGATCATAAAAGAAGCCCTCTAGTGGCAAAAATATAACATGAATCCAATACACACACTGTGTGTAAGGACTAACATTTAATACATATATCCTCATTTTACTTTGAATTCCACAGGCCCCTTCAACTCCCAGGTCTTAATAAATAATCATAATAGTTGGTAAGCCCTGTATAAATAAAATAAATAATAATAACAAAAATAATGCTGCCGGCAATGTTATTGGATCTTTGGTGTCTGGGAAGCGCTTCAATTATGATACTTCAGACTTCCAGAACCTTCTGCGTATGAGCCAGGGGTCACTCACACTGATTGGCACCGTTTCCGTTCAGGTGTGTCACCTGTGCCATACATCAATTTCAGGTTCATTCCTGAAAATGTTTTGGACCATTGTGAATGTGAACGTGTAGTTACTGAACGGCTCCCTATTCACTACACTAGCCTTTTTTATTTTGATATGAAATACGATAAAGAGAGCCTGCTCTTTTTTGTTTTGCCTCCATAGTTGTATGATATCTTTCCTTGGCTCTTCAAGCATTTACCTGGCTTACACGTGACCATTTTATCTGACTATGCCAAGCTTATCTCCTTCCTGAAAAGAGAAATTGAGAAGCACAAACTAGATTGCTTGATCCCAGAAACTATCGATGCATACACCGGAGAGATAGATAAAGTAAGGTTCCCTACCTCAACTGTAGTTTTTTTTTCTTCAGTTTAATCTATATCTATAGTATTAGGTGAGAGGGGATTATTCGTATTTTTAGGAAGTCAATTTTGTATACTATTTGCACTATGTTGTATAACTAACTTTATGTTCTATGTCTAGCTACAGTTTTGGGCATGTCTTTCTTGCAAAAGAGATTTCAATCTCAAGGGCAATACCTGATTAAATAAAGTTTAATAATATTTATCACAGTATATATACATTGTATTTTATATAGTGGGACTTTAATGGGAAAGTGTGTCCAAACTTTTGACTGGTTCTCCATATATAAATTGTTGAAAGCCTTATGCTTTTGGAGGTTTAGAGCATTTGCTTGACACATATTTTGCACATTTGCCAGTAAAAAAGGACTCAGAAGCAGGTTTTAACTCAGACAACTTGGCTATTAGCACTCTGGACCAGTTTGAAGTTGAAACAGAGAAAGTTACCAATACCTAGGCTCTCCATTATATGATGAAGTATCCAAAAGTGCAGGGTATGTAACCGTTAATCTCAATTCAGCTTTGAAATAGTTAACCACACCAAACCTTCCGCTCATCTACCCATCTTCCAAACCACTTATTTTTAAAGCTATATTTTAATGCAAATTATTTTGTCCTTTCCCCAGAGAGGGTCCAGGAAGAGATCGATTGAGTGGTGGGTCAGAGTCGACAGCCATGCCAGGCGGACACAGCATGCCCTGTATTGTGGCTGTGCTCCACGAGATCTAGAGGGTGGGAAACCCTCTGTCTTTGAACATACCCCGTGTTTCTAGCATGTGGGGCTACTTCCTCCCAAGGTTAACATAGCTTTCTGTCTATTTCTCTGCAGAATCAAATCCCGTGTTTACACGATGGCTACCAAGTGACCTTATAGTTTCTGTGCTAATTCATAGACCATTACTTTGTCCAACATCATGCAAAAAGGTCAAACTGTGCTTAGGTGGTTAGGAAGTGTTATGTTGTTAGGTTTTGAACCAACATGTTTGTTTGTTTTTTGACCGACCAGGGAACTGTGGTGACCACCATCCTGTCCTCAGTGCTGTATGATAAGACAGAATGTCCTCAGTGCTGTATGATAAGGCAGAATGTCCTCAGTGCTGTATGATAAGACAGAATGTCCTCAGTGCTGTATGATAAGGACCAGAATGTCCTTCAGTGCTGTATGATAAGACAGAATGTCCTCAGTGCTGTATGATAAGACAGAATGTCCTCAGTGCTGTATGATAAGACAGAATGTCCTCAGTGCTGTATGATAAGACAGAATGTCCTCAGTGCTGTATGATAAGACAGAATGTCCAGAATGTCCTCAGTGCTGTATGATAAGGCAGAATGTCCTCAGTGCTGTATGATAAGACAGAATGTCCTCAGTGCTGTATGATAAGGCAGAATGTCCTCAGTGCTGTATGATAAGACAGAATGTCCTCAGTGCTGTATGATAAGGCAGAATGTCCTCAGTGCTGTATGATAAGGCAGAATGTCCTCAGTGCTGTATGATAAGGCAGAATGTCCTCAGTGCTGTATGATAAGGCAGAATGTCCTCAGTGCTGTATGATAAGGCAGAATGTCCTCAGTGCTGTATGATAAGACAGAATGTCCTCAGTGCTGTATGATAAGACAGAATGTCCTCAGTGCTGTATGATAAGACAGAATGTCCTCAGTGCTGTATGATAAGACAGAATGTCCTCAGTGCTGTATGATAAGGCAGAATGTCCTCAGTGCTGTATGATAAGGCAGAATGTCCTCAGTGCTGTATGATAAGGCAGAATGTCCAGAATGTCCTCAGTGCTGTATGATAAGACAGAATGTCCTCAGTGCTGTATGATAAGACAGAATGTCCTCAGTGCTGTATGATAAGGCAGAATGTCCTCAGTGCTGTATGATAAGGCAGAATGTCCTCAGTGCTGTATGATAAGGTAGAATGTCCTCAGTGCTGTATGATAAGACAGAATGTCCTCAGTGCTGTATGATAAGGCAGAATGTCCTCAGTGCTGTATGATAAGGTAGAATGGGAAACGCCAGTCAACCCACAACACTTCCTGGACCAGCATGGCAACTTCCGGAAAAGGGATGCTTTGTTCCCATTTTCTGCAGGTTAGTTATTTTCTGGTCAATTTTAACCCTTTTTTAATATAATATTTCTGAACCAGTGCATTGCTTTATTAACAAAGCAGCAAAAAAAAAGAACAGAAAAGTCTTATCAAAACAATATCAAACCTTTCTTCAACATAGGCCTATGGAGAGCAGAAGCTTTTGGAACTGTGGGCTTAAAAAGCACAAACGATACTGGACTTATTCCTTTTGTCCATCGCCAGGAAAGAGGATTTGTCTGGGTGAGCAGGTGGCCCGCATGGAGCTCTTCCTCTTCCTCACCTTCATCCTCCAGAGGTTCTCCATTTCTCCGGTTCAGGGAGAGGAGCTCCGACTGGAGTCCCAGGGAAGAGCTATCCAGTCCCCCTTGCCATTCCATATGTGTCTCAAAGCCTGGTGATGAGGATGATAAAGACCTTGACTTGCATGCTGAACTCTTGAGATGATGTTTATTTTGAGGAAAAGCCCACATTCTGTCGTATATGTTGTGTTAATGCATGCAATGATAAACAGAAACTTTTTTTTAAAAATCTTTTAGAATGAAGATTTTTCTATCCAATGCTGTATTCTGCTCATCATAATAACAGTTCCCCTTTTGACCTTTCCGTTATGAATCAGCCAACATCATTTTTGCAGCCCTTGTCTATAGAGCAAATGTACATTTACTTTATGCACAAAGACCTCATGCCAGGATTAAATTTATACTTTACAAACTGCAAATGAAAATATTTATTACCGTTTTATTTTATCTTAAAAATTGCAGTTCATTCAAGTCTATATCGAAGGGTCATTTGGTCACTAAAGTATTGCGTGGCCTATGCACTTATTGTCCATCTTAAACAGTAAGACCTTCCAACTACATATCAAACAGTCTGTCCATATGCTTAACAAATGGATCTACAAGGTTATAGACCCAACGTAGCGCTATACAGCAGGACTGCCCTAGAGGGTTTGTGCCTGGTGTAACTGGGTTATACCTCACCAAGAACAACACAACTCTGCACTATGGACTTTGCAGAGTCCATGTGATCAAAACACGGATAAGATCAGCCTCTCACATTGAACATTTATTGGGCTTAGGAGGAGGGGGGGATTGGTGATTATAGCCTTTGTCCCAATATATTTACAACATAGCACATTTAGAAGGAGCCAGTGCACTGAACAACAACTGTCGATAAGAAAAGGGCCTCCCTAACTTTCACCCCCTTTCTGTTTGGAGACACTATGGCAGGGGTTTTGGGGTTTGTGTTGGACTGGACGGATGTCGGGTCCTTCCTGTTGCTCTTCTGCATCTTGATGTTGGTTGCTGATTATTGGATTTGCAGACCGCCGGCTAACTTTCCTCCAGGACCCTGGGCTCTCCCTTTTGTGGGCAACGTCTTTGACATGGATGCCAGATTCCCTCAAAAGGCCTTACTAAAGGTAAGTAGGGCTCATGGTAGGTGTGCCTATGTAGCTTGGAAATTGTGAGCCTTTGTTAAGAACAAAATCATCTCGTAATTGGCATGACATGAAATATCACAGACTGGGTATGTCCTGCTATATAAATCAAGAAGTACCAAAATCAGGCAGAGTGCCCTTTTTCATACTAACAGTTAAGGTTGATTAACCATTGCTCTCTTTTCTGCAATAGATGGCTAAAATCCATGGCAACGTTTACAGTATCCGTTTCGGCAAAGACAGGGCAGTCGTTGTGGTCGGTTTCAAGATGGTGAAGGCTGGACTGATCGCTCAAGGAGATGACTTTGTAGACAGACCACCGAGTCCATTCCAAGCCAGAATATATAACGGGAAAGGTCATAAATATACATATATTGAATGACGCCTTTTACAATGCTTACACAACATACTTATAAATAGATTCAAATAAGTTTTTCCAGCTAGCCACACAACCTTTTAATCTCATTACAGTAATCATTGGAACTAACCTAATTTGTAATTTCAGGCTTTTTCTTCAGTAGTGGCTATTTGTGGAAGAAACAGAGGCGTTTTGCACTCTCCACCCTGAGAAATCTTGGACTTGGGAAGCGTTCCCTGGAGGCAGCCATCTTGGAAGAATGCAAGTTCTTTCGGGATGAGGTAGACCAGGAGAGAGGTAGTTTTGCCACCGTCAAAATGTACTTAAAGTTACTGATGTGAAATGTTGACACGTTAGACCAAACAAATTCTGTCCTTTTAAGGGAAACCGTTTGATCCTGAGCTGCTCCTGAACAAAATGGTTGGCAACATTATCTGCTCTATGGTATTTGGTCAAAGATTTGAGTATTCAAACCCCCGTTTCCAAACAATGCTGAAGTTACTAAGAGAGACTCTCACTTTGCTAGGGTCAATATGGATATTGGTAAGACTAATTAATTTGAGCTCATCATGTTATTACTTTGCATAAATAACTACATTGTTTGCCTGTAAGCATCATGTTAAAGGTACAGCAAGCCTTAGCATATTGCTTTTAAATAGTTCTGTCACCGAAGAACGTGTATGTTCACTACATTTTACTGTACAGCTCTATGAGACTCTTCCCTCCATTATGCGGGTTCTCCCAGGACCTCATAACAAAATATTCAGAAACTATCAGGAGCTCTGTAGTTACTTCCAAGAAGAGATTCAGAAACACAGAGAGACCAGGGACCGCACAGAGTCACGGGACTACATCGACTACTACCTGGAACAGATTCAAAAGGCACTGAAGCTTTGTGATTACCTTGATATTCTCCATATATCTGCTAACTATCTGCACTATACTTTCAAGAGCAATGCACTATAAAGAAAGTAGGTAATTCACTTGTTGTAGGTAAGCATTATTTGGTCTAGAAGAACAGCTCAGTGTCAACTGTGTTCTGTCAGTGAGTTTGGTTATTTCCCCCCTGTAGGGCTCGTTGGACCCACCAGCTGGGTTTGAGGACACCAACATGGTGCTGTGCATCATGGACCTCCTCCTGGCTGGCACTGAGACCACGTACAGCACACTGCGCTGGGCCCTGCTCTACATGATTAAGTACCCTCACATCCAAAGTGGGTGCACATGTTGTGGCAGGGATGTCAAATTACACCAAAGCTAAAGCTGCAGTGGTTTAGGCTATGGGGGGTTGTGGAGAACATAATAGAGCATATTTATCTTTCTGATGTCGGACCTATACTAATAAAAACAAAAAAGAAATGTGTTAAGGCACGGTATAATAAATTGAGCATTTTCTATAACCTTTTATCACCAAACATCACCATCCTCTACAGAGAAGGTCCAAGAGGAGATTGACCGGGTGGTGGGGTCTGGCCGGCCGCCCACCATGGCGGACAAAACTCACATGCCTTACACCGATGCTGTCCTACATGAGAGCCAGAGGATCGGCAACATCGTCCCCTTGGGTCTACCTCACATGGCGGTTCGAGACACCACTCTGGGTGGATACTCCCTTCCAAAGGTACATTATATCAGCCTATTAGAGATATTGAGTAAAACGTTTATGGATCACTAGATTTCATTTCATTGCTGTATATGAATTTGATGCCAAAAAGGACACAGTACACTGGTGACACATGATTCAAACACATTTTTTTTTCATTCTAGTATACATTATCAACTGTCTGTCAGGCAGGAGACTAATCGATGGAGAGGCATAACCTAATCTTTTGAGATTTTTCCTGCTTTAGGGCACAGGGGTGATATTTCTTCTAGGTTCTTGTCTGGCTGACAGGAATGAGTGGAAAACACCAGACAGCTTTGACCCAGAAAACTTCCTAGACTCTAAGGGCAACTTTGTGAGGAAAGAGGCATTCTTGCCCTTTGCTGCAGGTATTTGTTTTGAAGTCCTTGTGGGCACATTTATAGGCCTTCACCATGTGCTAAAAATATAAAGGAGCAAAATCTCATGTTTTTTCTTTAGGGAAGAGGATGTGTCTGGGGGAGCCACTGGCACGAATGGAGCTATTTATTTTCTTCACGGCCTTCCTGCAGAGGTACAACATCACCTCACCAGACGGCGTGGAGCCACGTTTAGGGACGGATGGGGGAGGCACCCACGCACCATTTCCCTTCAAAATCTGTGCACATTTACGTTAGGTAGTGAACCATAAAAGGCGTGGCTTTAATCGGAATTAGACTAAATGATAGGAGATTCTACACAAGTAAGCATATGATGTACAGGTATCGCAAATAAATGTTTTATAAATGTGTTTTAACTACTTCATAAAAAACATTAATCATCTAAGTGCTATTTTTCTTTGTAAAATGTAAAGTTCATGTTGGCTTCATAACTACTCACTCATTAGTTTAAATATTGTGCTAGATAACTTAATGCTTTTCTTTTCTGTGGCAGAATTGAATGCATGTCACTAAAAAACAAAATTTTCACTGCTTAAACTATCATCTTACTATTGGAATACCACCAAGCGTGAATATCAAAGTTATTTAGTTTTTAGATCAAAAATCTTTTTAACATGTTATTATAAAATACATTTGATTATTTAAACATCCCTACAGAAGAGAACTAAACAATTTATCTAAAAACTCACAATCATCACTGTCATTATGTATGCCAAAATATTTTAAGAACAATAGCAGTTGGAGGTGTGTGTAGGGCGGTACTTCTTCTTTTTGAATACCTGGCCGAGCTGAGAGCGGGTATATAGGGGGGTGGCTTTGACACATAATTGCTCACCGTTAAGCCTTCTGGAGGTGTCATGGGCTCAGTTTAACGAAACATCCGAGGTGGAGGGTGCCCACTTGAAAACCCCGAGGACACATCTGCTCTCAACCAAAATCCATTCTAAAATGTGATTTTTTTTTAAGTGCTCATTTTGGAATATGGGATAATGGATACTATAACATTATATCCTGTGGAATTTGAAATGTATTAATAAAATAAAAATATTTTAATATTTAAATGAATGCCTAGCATGTGAATGCCATGATCCAAGGTAGGCCTATTACTTTTGAGAGGAGGATTTAAATCTGAAACATTTCTGTAGCATTGCCAATCTCTCTGCATAGAAGAGTTCTGCAACCATATTTAACAATACGACACTCCAAGGTTTATTGACACTTTCTCTGCTTGGATCACATGGACTCCCTAATCCTAGCTGTTCTGGTCTGTGACCCGATGATAGGCTGCTCTCTTATGCAAGGAGCTAGTTAAGGAATGAGTCGTGACTGTGATCGGCCTGTGCCGCCCCACGCCAGGCTAGGCCAGGCTAGGTAATCTTATTACCAGCTCCTGTGCAGGCCACAAGACACTCTTTTTGCACGCCCATGTGCTTTAGTAGCTAGGGTTGAGGCGGTGAGAAGAGAGTGTACTGTAAGGTACAAACGCTAAGAATAGTTACTAGGGGCTTATGCTGTGAGGATTGAGGGAAACCTCAGATTGATGGGAACCTGTAAAGAGAGAGAGTGAGAGTGAGAGAGAGAGAGAGTGAGAGTTTATGTTTGGATCCATTTGTCTGGTGACAGTTGAGATTTATATGACCTTTCTAACCGACCTCAAATAATTAACTATGAAACAGTTTGTAGTTGGCTAGCCTTAGTCAAATTAAAATGGAAGAGCAAACTAGCTTGTGGTCAGTACAGCCCCAGGAAATAAACACAAATAAGGTAAAAAAAAAAACTAAAAAAAACTGCATCTAAATATACCTCATACTCTCTGTCACAGGCTCCGGTGAGGAGTATCAGCCACCTAATTTCTGTCCTCATGAAAGGGTGTGTGGGTTGCCTCTTGACGTTGCGACTTCTGCGTTTGTGAGAGCTGTCATCCGTGTAGTTGTAACCACTCCAAGAAGTAAGCTCTCCTTTGGAATTATACTCCCAATGATAGAGCAGAAAAAAATGTATAAATTATTTTTATGTAAACTACTAAATTCTAACTATTAGTTTAATGGAAATGTCGAAATTTTATGGGGCCTACAAATGTTTGTAGCTCAACTGTAACAATATGAGTAAACAAGTACTTGGCTATGAGTGTGCAATTGACAGTGGAGAGTGTGCTTGCTCCAGGCAGGATAGAAAGCTATGGCATCAGGGGACATACTGCAGACATGTGACACAGCAGATGACTGCAGTGATTGGCTTAGTGCAGATGTGACATCACCAAGCCTCCCATTCCCTCCCTTCTCTGCTCTCACTCTGTCTGCCTATCTGTCTCTCTGTTTTTCTCTCCTTTGCCTGTTTCTTCAGTATCCCCCGGTCTCTGAGCTGGCCTGTTCTGGTGCTGCTTGAGCGTCCAGGCCTTAACGCAGCAGGCCCTTCCCCCGATCGTTTGCATCCTCCGTGGGCTGCTGTCTCTCCAGTGTTCCAGAGCCTCCACCCCCACCCCCTTGAGCCGGTGCCTGAGAAGCAGCAGCGATCAAGGAGTGGAGGGAGACTTGCTTAGCTGGGGTGCTGTGTGGAATTAGCTATGCCCTACCCATGCATCCTTCTCCTTTAGCCAGACTGGATCTCTCGGATTTCTCCTTGTCCATCACTGTCGGTCTGTCACCCACCGTCTGTGTGGGGGTAACACAGGAATGAAAATCTGCAATCATGATGGAAGGTAATTATTTTCCCCTCCCTTTTCTCTTCCACTAACACCTTCCCCCCATCCCTGTGTCTCTCTGCTAGGCTGTCGTGCTAAGATGTAGTACAGTGCAATCATGGCTTCCTGCTCTCTGGTGCACCTGCCTTGCAGGCCAAAAAAATTTGTTTTAGCTGTCAGTATGACATGACTTTCTGCTGTGGGATTATGTTTGTCTCTGTGTGTGTTTTTGTGCGTGTGTGTGAGTGTGCATGCAGACAAGTACCGATGCTCACAGCAGAGAAGCACTACACTTTCTGAGTGTGTGTCTGTGTGCAGGCATGTTTGAATTTGACAGTGTTGTCTCAAGGTTACCCTTTGAGGCTGGGTCCTAGTTGATGGTTGTTAAGTGGTCAAGCCAGACCAGACCACAGAAAACCGGCCTATTACAAACAGATGTGACGAGGGATAGATAAACACACTCTCTAAGACCAACCCAATTTAGTCTGCACACATCTTATGTTTAAGATACAATAATCTTATTTTATTAAAGGTACCTATGTATTGTTGTATGGTCAATTCCTCAGAGGGGGTGGTATTGAATGGGACTAAATTACAGCTTGATTAACATCCATCCTGTGCACGAGAACAGGCCTTGCCTCAGTAAGCATCTTTGCAGGGGCATGCTGATAGATTCCAGTGGGTGAGCTGAACCCATTATGCCACATAGCCACTTCCATGGCTCGTTCTGTCAGAGATACACTCTTTGAATGCAAGATGTCAGCGCAGATCCTCAATGCTATTGTTAGCCTTGTGTGCCATGGGCCTATATGCATCGGTGGCCTTAAAGTGCATGATTTGATGCTACTTGGATGCTGCACATGTGGCGACTGCAACCATAGCTGAGACAGCCATGTGACAATTGAGGCTCCTGGCTAGGTTGCAGAGTAAGTGTGATATTTACTACCACACAAGTAGAGTCATACTTTTGCTCTAAGAAACATATGTTTGACACAGTTTTTACGTATCCAGGGCCGTGATTACAATATATATTGGGGGGGGGGATGCATCCCTGTAACGGACCAAATCAGGCAGCGGAAGCAAGTAGGCTATTACAAATGTACTAGGGAAGCATCTTGATATGTGCCTGGGCTAGCTTAATCCCAAGTCTTATGTCATATTTTTGTCATTGTTCTATTTTTAGCTTTGCTTCATAGGTATATAGCCAACCCAACTAACACAAAGTCTTTGTTGGTAAATCACAACAAAAATTATTTTCGTAACATCGCTGGAACGTGACATGTAACGTAGTGGCAACCCACAAAGTGAAATTCCGTAGTATTGTCGTATGCACCTCATTTTAAACGTCACCAGTACGTTGTCACAATGTGTACACCACTTTTTGGAGATGTTGTGACAACGTCTGACAGTAACGTAAATATAATGTTTTAGTAACGTCACAAATGAACACAATCACTATGTTGATGGGACATACTTAATTTGTACTTACTACTTAACTTTGTAATGTAGACAATCACACATTTGTGTGATTCCTTAGTGTCTTTGAGGAGCATAAAAGATATTTGAACACTAAAAATATTTGAAAACTAAAATATATATATATATATAGGGATAGTAACGTTCCGCTGTGTGTTAGTGAGAAAGGTAAAAGGGGCAGAAAGTACAAGGACCTGGCACCAGACTCCCATATGAAACTGACTACCCAGCCCAGGGAGCACAAGACGTAATTTGAACGTTGATTTCTGGTTGAATACTGGTAGATATCGGGTTTGGACGTTCAAGACCTCCTTTAGCCCTTTTTTCAATCGGCTAAATGCGGTTACAACATGAACGTGTTATAAAACACAAATTTGTTTATAATTTTGATATTTATGTTTATATGTAGGTTGAAAGAAATGTAACATTAAATGTGTTCAAATTACATCTTATAACACATTCATGTTGTAAACGCATTTTTGTCAGTTGAAAGAAGGGTGAAAGGAGGTCTTTGAACGTCCAAACCCGATATCTACCAGTTTTCAACCAGAAATCAACGTTGAAATTACGTCTTGTGCTCTCTGGGCTGGCTTATCTTTGAGTAATGGGTGTGTGGACTCAACGTACCGAAGCAATTTGGAAGGCTTCATTCTGCGGCACAGTACCAGTCCGCTGCCCGGTGGTTGAGGATCACTGCTCTACGCTGTACTAATCTAGTATGCCTGCCAATGGCTTCTGACATTAAGGACCTCCACATCACAGGAGCCAAACTCAATCAGTACTTCTAGCCAACGTGATTAATTACAATAATCCCTTTAATTAGAGCCCAAAAGCTACATTCAGTAAAACCCTACAGCTGTCCTTAAATGCATTTATAGACGCATGTATTATATGTATATATATTTCTATATATGTATAAAGGCACTCAACAAGCCCAAATGTTGGGTGGTACACTGTCACACAGATACCAATTATGCCGTTGCATATCTATCATTTGCAAGGCGAAGTTTTTTATTTTCTCAATGTTCAAGCATTGTGTCAGTTCCTTCCAGTGATGAGCTGTATGTTTTTCTGTCGCGGCCCATCCTTAGACAACACATTGTGCCTCAGAGAGCGTCTGCCCCAGTGATTGATGGCCTCTCAAGATGTTTCATGAAGAATAGTCCAGAAGGTCCAATGGGTCACTATGTTTTTTCATCAGCCAATCCGATCTGACCTGATCAGTTATTCAATGTGAAAATCCTTTTTATTGTGCTGGGTAAGAAGGCTAAAGCCTCCTTTCCACATTCCTATCAGTAACAATGAAGAACCTCATATGGTATTATACTAAGATAACACAAGACACGGAAGGCCTCAGGGGCATTGTCTGTGGGCTTGACTCGGAAGTATGTCGTGTTGGTTTTTCCAGTTGCCCTGATTACAGCATCGTACGGTGCCAACCGTTAACCCTGTAGGGGCTTGGCAGCCATTATGGAAGGGAATGGACAAGGTGGCTTCCTCCCTTCGAGACATACAACAAGCGAGTAGTTAAAGAATAACCAGACGTCATCAGTAGACTTTGTGGAAGCCTTCTTAAGAATTCAAATAAAATACTGTAATCACTTGACGCTGGCTATTGTGTGGATGTGGCAGAATTGTTTGTTTTGGGGCTGCACGCTCACACTTTCATGACGATTCAATGTACTTTGTGTGGCGTCTTCCTGGTCTCTATCAGTCATCTGGAATGGTCTCGTGTCAACCTTTGTGTGACCACTAAACTCTGATTTGATACAAAAATACAAAGGTCAGTACTTCAGTAATGACTTTTGTTTACTGGATTGTTTTGTTTGGTTTGCCGTAGTGAGGTCCAAATTAAAGAAAATACAGCAGAAATGTAGGGTTATTGGTGTCTGATTACTTATCCAGATTAAAATGAACGGTTTGATTGTATTGCTCCATTCTGTGATCTCATGGAGGGAAGATAATAAAGGATGGAGTTGGACGTACTGTGCAATCTAACAGTTCGTGTTGTTTGTTCTTCATTTTTTGGTTAGACATGTCACGTTTTGGACTGTTGACAATCAAACCCCCTCAAAATGTGTTATTCTAGCTTACTAAGTAACATGATCAACTCATAATAAGTGCTGCTGCTGTTCCGATTCCCTGGAATTCCCTTCCCTCCAAGATTTGAAACTCTGACTCTATTAACATTTTTAAATCCCGTCTCAAAACCCACTTGTTTTCCTTTGCTTACTCCTAGTTTTTTCACTTTGACTTTTTTATATTTTTTATGTTTCCTTCCTCAATTCCCCAGTATCTGTCTGATGTTTTTTGCATTTCAAATGTTATATTGTACAATTTTTTTTATATATTTGTATATATTGTTTCTACATTCTATGCCATGTACGGTGACATTGGGTGTCTAGAAAGGTGCCTATAAAATTAAATGTATTATTATTATTATTATTATTATTATTATTATTATTATTATTATTATTATATAATAATTATTATTATTACTATATTCAACTCATACCGTCTTGCCCCAACTAATAATAACAATAATACATGAATGTTGGGGAAACGTTACCTCTACTAAAACTCCAAAAGGAATGTTTAGTAATGCCCTCTCACTCTCTCTTCCCTTAGGACTGAAAAAGCGCACCAGGAAGGCCTTTGGATTACGGAAGAAAGAGAGGGATGCCGACCCAACGTGAGTCTGCTGCGCTCAAAGATGGATAGAACTGACGTCAACTCTAAATTATGTCACATTAAAGCACACATGCTGCACAATTTAACTATAGGATCATTCTTTGGGGGATACTTCTTATAACGTTTCAGACTCTAATAATAACCAATTTATTTTTCCTTTTTTAAATGCAGGAGCTCACCTGACAAGGAAGGAGCAGGAAGTGGAAAAAAACAAAAGGTGTGCCAATTAAGCCAACCCTATGTACAACAGACAATGTCCATGTGTATTTCTACATAACAACAACTCGTTCGTTAATGGATATTGTAATGTGGAATTCTTGGCAGTGGGTGGGCGGTTGTTGGTATCTATTGTCTCTTCTCAAAGTTTAATTTGTTTTTGTTTTATTTAGAAAAAGGCCAATGGGGCTCCCAATGGTTTCTATGGGGAGATCGACTGGGACCGATATGTAAGTATTTAGGCCCCTTTCACTCTCCATGTTCAGATTTACTGTAAGCAGAGAAATTGCATCTCTGAGCCAGTGAATGCTGCCTTGACTGCGCCAATCATTCGCATGAAACTAGATGACTGGAGTATTCCCAACAGGGTGAGAATCACAGCCATGCACATGCATTGTGTGAGTCAGCTAGGGGTTTTAGCCAGTAAGCTAAACCGCTGAACCAAGACACTGTAGTTTTGTCTGTGGGAAACACTGTAGTTCTATAAATGTGAAACGTTCCCCAGAATCAGACTGAGTGTTGTGTTTGATAGCTGTCGATCCATTCGTTGTTCGTTCTGTGTAATTAATTGGAGAACCAATTTGTGTAAAGTGCTTTGAGTCTCGAGAAAAGCTCTAGAAACTAAATAAAATGAATTATTATTATTATTATTAGAATGAGAAACAAATGGGTAAAGTCAAATAAAAAATCAATCTGAATTTGTTCTGTCCGCAGACTTCTCCGGATGTGGATGCAGAGGGATTCAGTCTTCGGCCCGGAGAGGAGGGAGAGGAAGATATCCTTAAATAGATGCAGCAGCACTGGGACCTTCCTGCACTGCTATTGACCTGTTTAGCCGGGTGACACATCCGAACAAGTGTCTCTCTGCATTAACCAGGCCAAATCAATAGACAGCCCCCTCACACACACTCACGCTATGTCCTTCCAACTCTTCTTCTATCTCTTGGTGTGCTCTACATATGGGCAATTATGTGTGTGTGTGTGTGTGTGTGTGTGTGTGTGTGTGTGTGTGTGTGTGTGTGTGTGTGTGTGAGTGTGCGTATGCGTGTGCGTGTGCGTGTGTGTGTTTGTGCATTGGGGTTAGGACGAAGTGGACAGAAGGACCGAGTCTGACAGTAGTTAGCTAGAAGACTGTCAATCCCCCTCCCTCGACGGCTTCGGGATTAGACGCTGTTTCATCCGCTTATAGTTGACATTAAGCTATTGAGGAACAGTAGCATGATCTTAAAATCCAAGTCTTTGTGCTGCTAACTTTAGCCAAGATACACACGAGTGATGCTTTGTGTTTGGTGTTTATATTTGGTTAGACGTTGGAAGTTAATGGGGGATGTGCTTAAAGGTGTAGTTCACTATTTTGGATATTTAACCTTATTTACGTTCCTTCTGCCGGGATTGTCGTGACTCGTCCAGTTTGTTTCTGGAAGACAAAGAAATAAGGTACACCACCTGAAATGGTGAACTGTTCCTTTAAGAGCCACCTCTATCTGTAGCAGTAGATATATGACTTAGATGAACATATAGTGGTGTGCATTACAGCATGTGCTGCTGGGCTGTGGAGTGGGGCACAGCAGACACAGACAGAGGCTGGAGAGGCTTCTCATGCTGCATTTCTGTTCCTTAAAGTACAGGACTTGGGTTTGGGAAGTATCGCCTTAATATGTCTTCTAAAATATATTTTTTTCTTTTTGAAGGAAAAGGCGCAACTATACACTTTTTGTGAAAATTGAATTCTATATGTTAATTAATATATACTGCCAGATGATGCTACATACAATATGTTATACCACAGATGAGTTCCTTGTTTTCCCGTTACTCCATTTGAAGATACAACGCTGTCTGTCTTCCTTGACGACTGTCCACCAGCTGCCAAAGGCAAGCAGTTCTTCTCCTCCAGCGAGTCGGAAGAGGACGAGGACAGCAAAAAGAAGTTCAAAATCAAGATCAAGCCGCTGCCGTCGGACACTGCCAGGTGTGCGGTCCCCTCCATGGACGAGCTGAAGGCCTCAGTGGGAGGCTTGGCTCTCTCTCCCTCACTGGTGAGCGCCTCTTCCTCCTGTCGTTTTATCTGTTACTCCTCTCTCTCTAATTCTCTGCAGTATTGATAGGAGCAAATAACTACTACATAACTAAATGACTGCAACTCTTCCTGTTATTTATGAAACGTGATTAACCTTTGTTTATGGTAAAAGCATGTGCGTTACTTTTAGTCTGAAGCTGTATCTGTTGCTTCCTCTGTGCTTTTCCCTCTGCTATTCCCTATTCCTCTCTTTATCCCTCTCAATACTTTCCCTCTCCTATTCCCTATTCCTCTCCTTATCCCTCTCAATACTTTCCCTCTGCTCTCACACACGTTGGTAACATAGAAGAGAAGTCCGGTAAGTCTTTTCCCATCCCTTGTTCTATTCGTCCCTGTTGAAGAGGACAAAGCATGAATTGGCTTGCTCGACGGTTTCCCTGCTGCGGTCTTGTCTTGTTCCTTAGTTACTTTGAGCAGTATCCCCTGCAATTACCCTTTCTTTCTGCTCCTCTATGTGAAATACTTTACTGTTGTGTAAATGTTTTGTGAATCCAACTCCACAGAGGTACAGTACAGTAGAAAACGTAATTAATTTATTACAGAGATTGGATTATAATTTTAGCAGCAGTTGCGTCGAGCAGTCAGGCAAAACGTCCCTTGAGAAGAACCGGAGGACCGACAAAGATTCTTCTGAAGACACCTCTTTTATCTTAAACTTTATGTCAGGCAATGGTTTAACAAAGCTACCCATTCTCTAAGGAAAGGAAAGAAAGGCACAAATATTTCTAACTTGATTGGAGTTTTATGATTAAGAATGACTTAATCATAAGCATGATAAACATAATTTCAGTTGTCCACTTTTCCTAGAGCTTTCATAGCGTTTTGTTAAAATAATTGTGTTTAAACCAATACGTGAACCTTGCAAAGCATCCATTCCCCATAATGCACAAACGTAACACCTGCTCCCAGCCTATTGATTGAGTTCCAATTCAGTGTGTATGCATTGTAAAGTGGCAAACCAGATCAAATGAATGTGCCGCTGTAATGAGGATATGATGACAGGACATCGTCAGTACATGCTGTTGATACTATTCGTGTGCGATGGTTTCAATGACCTCGAAGGTGTAATGTCTAGGGTTGTAATATGGCAGCTTTGCGCCGTTGGCTTCAAGTCGGTGAGGTGTTCCTATAGCTGTGTGTCCATTTGACTGATTTGTCACTCACTCTCTGACCAGGTGTGTTCTCTCTTCCTTTTTGCTGGTCTCAGAGACGCAGCCCGGTGAGTCGCCACCTGTTGGCCTTTTCACTTCTCTGCACCCCCAGCAGCCTCTATGAACTGCTTCACTTGACTTTATCAAATACCTTACCTGTGTGATTTGGTTTTCACAGGTAAAATAATATGCTAAAACAACTATTTTTCCTGTTACAGGGACCAATAAAGAGACACCTATCTTGTAAGTATACTACTGGTTCTTGAAATACATTGGGTCCTTCACTAATCATGTTATTGGACGACGGATATGGCAGTGTAATGCGACACTGGCCAATCATATTACACCATCAAATGAGAGGCGTGTCCTTACTGTGTGATTGTCCTCAGGCGAGGAGATTGCCAGACCCCGTCGTTCTACCCCCACAATAAGCCCCGCCCCTGACACAAGGTTTGAATTGCTTTGAAGAATATTACTCTTTTTAATTAATGATGTGACTGTCACAACTGTATGTAAATGTATATGTCACAGACTGCAGCAAATTAACTTAATTTATCTAAATATCTATTCTACATGTCCTAACATTTACCATTGTAAATATCTACGTGTAATCTAACTTATTACAACATGTTCGTAATTCACGCCTTGCAGTGAGAGGATACCTCAGAACGTTCCAGCTTTCTTTGGCCCACTCCCAGAGAGGGACCCCAGAAGAGGGTCCACCAGATCACACAACAGATATGACGGTAAAGCACAATGAACAACACCACATTAGTTAGGCAGATACAGAGTATGAGGATTCTGTATGCTATCACTAGTGTGAGGTGTGACCCAGGGTTTCCACTGTGTAATGTTCCCCTAGGGGTCCCTGTGGAGTCTGACATGTGGAGTGAATCCAGACATCGCCCAGAGTCCCCTCTGACACGAGGATTTCCCACAGGAGGTGGGAAACGTGCTTTTACCTTCGGACCCCTTTTTCGAATAGCAGCTATATTTTTTGAATATCCAGGTTTTAATAGGTTGAAAAATTATTATGTTTCATTATGTTGTACAATAAATCTTACAATGTGTATGTACAACTATTAATAATTAGAAATACTCATACTGTAAAACTTTTTTCGCAGCTCCTCCGCCACTTCCTCCAAAGAACTTTCCATCCACCAGTCATGGCTATCCATCAGAATCTTTTGGTATATACATTTCTCTCACCCATTTGAACTCAAAGGAATGACCACTTGTTTAAATAGACAACAAAGAACTCATCCATGGGTATTTGCTACCTATAAAGTGTGCAATGTGATACAATTAAATCAGCCAACACTGTGGAATATTAGTATGTTGTTTAGATGGTGAAATATGGGCACTGCAATGGCCTACACACGTCATCTTCTGTACGCTCAATGACTTTCAGCCATTTTGTTATTATTGTCTATATTTTTCACTGCAGACCTACCTAATGGCAGAGTGGTCCGCAGCCCCGCCCCTATCTACCTGAACGTGGAATCTCCAGTCTCCTTCAGAGGCTCCACTGCACCGGACCTGGACGAGGTGTTTGGCCCAGTAGACAGCCCAGTGACTGGCAGTGACATGTCCTCTCCACGCTGGGTCAGCTTCAGCAGCGACAGACCCCCGCCTCCAGACGAACCCGCTCCACCCCCACCACCCGACTCCCCCGCCCCTGACACGCCCTCCTCCACACCCTCCACCCCCAGTCACTCCCTCGGCCCGCCTCCTGACGAGCTGCCTCCTTCTCCTCCAACCTTCTCCCCCCCAGACTCGCCTGTCTCCATCGTTCTGGGCCCCCCTCCCAATGAGCCAGCACCGCCCCTGCCTGCCGACTTCTCCCCCCCAGACTCTCCTGTACTCGGCCTGGACGATGAACTGTTCGATGCAGAGGCCTTGGAGCTCACCAAGTATACCTCGTCCCCGGCGCCCACCAGCCCAGTGCCCCCACTGCCCGCTGAGAGGTCCTCCAGGACGGGTGTTCCATCGCCCCTGATCCTGGGCTCTGGAGGCGGGGGGAAGAGAACTCCAGAGGGGGCGTATTTACAGGATGACCTGCTAGACTTTGTGTGCTCCTCAAGGGAGCTGACGCCAACATTCAGGGTCACACCCCCACCCCTCCCGCCACACACCTACAGGTCCATGGTGTCCTCTCCAGGACCTTGTACAGCAAGCGGTGAGTCATACTACTGATACACGTCACATAAATGTCAAATTACCAAATTGCCTTTTACGGTTCCAAAGTTGTTATCAGCAATCAATAGTAGAAAATGGCTCTTGCTAAATATTAGGCACTGTCTTCTGATTACGATGTTCTATAATGTCATAACTATGTTAACATCACCTTGCTATTGTACAATACCATCTGCTATGATTCCTCATGTAAAAGTGGTACAATTAAGTTGGTTAAGGGTAGCTTGTTTAAACACATGTGATTCGATTCAATAGGCCCCTCCTCCCCAGCACGCCCAGCCACGCCCCTATCAGGAGGCAGCCCCATTCCTCCGCCCCCTCCTCCAAGACCCAGCTCTCGGCCCAAACTGCCCCCTGGGAAACCAATATCTGACTTGGTAGGTGCCTGAATCATTCGCTGCAAGGCCTCAACTCAACACTACATTGATGTAATCAATTATTTAAAAAAAAACGATTCACTTTATTTGTTTGAAAACTATGAGGGTGGCAGATTTGTACTTTTGTTCCCTCCCCCCCGCTAGGCTCGCCCTTTCAGCCCACCAGTCTCTGGCAGCCCGCCGCCCTTCGCGCCCCTGGCCCGGGCTGAGAGCTCCTCCTCCATCTCCTCCGTCACCTCTCTGAGTGCAGCCTCCACCCCTACACTGGGCAGGGACCTCAACGTGTCCGTCACAGGTACTCTTGATACAGGGAGTCACACCATGTCACAAAGCGTCTGCATGTTATTGTACTGTTTGTCCCCTTTCAGACGGTTCAAATCATTCGTCTCAACTCCACCCGGGTACCTGACTGCTCTCATACCGTTTTCATTCAAAAACGATACATTGGGGGGATTCTAACACTAACTACTGAAAATACTAGCTACTTTCTAGTCCCCCCCCCCAACCAGGTATTCTGCAGCCCTCCCTGTTTCTTCCACTAATCACTCACTAATCCCTCTGGCCTGTACCTCCCCTCAGCAATTCATTTGCTACACGTCCTGTAATTCATCTCGCTGTCCCTTTGCTCACCTTTGCCTCGCCTCGTCACCCTCACTGTCTCTCCTCTTCCTCTTCTCCCTGTCTCTCTGCACACTCAGAGGGGCTGCATCCCTCCCTGGTGTGGTTTGACCACGGCAGGTTCTATTTGTCCTTTGAAGGTGAGTCGGCCCACCTCTCCCTGCTCTAGCCCTGTTCATTGCTCTCCATGGTACAGTCCCTTCAGCTGAAAGCTTGATGCCTATGCTAATCGTACACCTCAAGACATTCCGGTCCTGCTCCCATGAGTAGAATGTCAAAGTAATTGGTGGTACCCCCCCCCCCCCCTTGCTTTGTTTTTATCCTTTAGAGCACCTCTAAAGAGAGGGCGAAACCAGACGTTTATGCCCTCATTTGCTTTCTAAAAGATGCATACGTGTATTTGTGTGTGGGTGTAGGATGTTCCAGAGGACCCAGCCCTCTCACCATGGGCAACCAAGATACACTGCCCGTGGCGGCTGCCTTCACAGAGACCATTAACGCCTACTTCAAAGGAGCCGACCCCAGCAAGTAGGCCGAAGCCCTTCTCACTCCTTCACATTCTTTATGTTAGCGTATTTGACTAACATTCATATCGCCGTAAATAGTGATTGGCATTTTATTTTTGAAAGTGATGTGAACTCTAGAGGTAAATGAGTGATTAAGTTCAGTGAGAGCAACAAGCATTGTCCTTTGACTAGTTCATGTCTGTGTTTGTGGAGGCCATTCGCTGTCTGCCATACATTCTAAAAGGTAAGAAGCACATACAGGCCGAGCTAAGTTGCCCTGCAATAAGTTTCATTCCACTACGGCATGGAGACGCAGAGGACTATGGGTACTGTCGTTTCCCATCAGCCAATGGGACTCCGCCTGAGTATGTTTGTGTCCCAGGTGTGTGGTGAAGATCACAGGCGAGATGGTACTGTCCTTCCCAGCCGGCATCACCAGGCACTTTGCCAGCCACCCATTGCAACCCGTTCTCACCTTCAGCATCAGCAACTACAGCCGATTGGAGCAGGTCCTGCCCAACCCACAGCTGCTCTGCTGGTGAGACACTTAACACACATTCATGCACACTTTTATCAATGCGTACTAGTTGTATTCAACCACAACACTAAACAAAAACAAAAACAGACGTTTTTCAAACTGGTGTTGCAGTGATACCACGGTAACCAATGTGGAAAGGAAGGAGTTCTGGGTGAATATGCCGAACCTGATGAGCCACCTGAAGAGAGTGGCTGAGCAAAAGCCCCAAGCAACCTACTACAACGTGGACATGATCAAATACCAGGTGGTGACACAGTAGAAATGTCATTCTTGAGTCATATATTCTTATAAGTAGCCCAGAGCGGCTTTCAAATCAGGAACGTCACTTGGCTTGACACTGACTGCCTTGCATGAGGACAAGTTTGTTAACAACTGCTTGCACGTTTCAGGTCTTAGCCGAGGGGATTCAGTCCACCCCGCTGAACCTGGCAGTGAGTTGGCGTGGCGACGCCACCAGCACAGACCTCAGGATAGACTACAAGTACAATTGTGAGGCCATGACGACCCCAGCGCCACTCCATGACATCCACTTCCTGGTCCCTGTGGATGGGGGCGTGGCCAAACTCCAGGCTATGATACCGCCGGCCATCTGGTAAGGAAGCTAATCAATTGTACCTTTGTGACCAGGAGGGCTGCCTTTCAAGGCTCATAAGCTCACTGTGTTTGATGCTCTTCTCCGAAAAGGAACCCAGAGCAGCAGACCATGCTGTGGAAGATACCCAGCCTCTCTCAGAGGTCTGAGAATGGAGGTAGGTCTTTCTGTTACGTTTTCATTTGTCGCTTCATCATCATCTTCATCATCTCGTCTTGCATCATTTTTGTTTGTCCTCTTCTTCCCCATCTTGAGCTCCTTCTTATTATGTGTATCTTCCTCCTCTCATCCCTATTCTCTTTGGTTACTACTTCATTCTTATCTTCCTCTACTTCACTCCTGTGTGGACCCAACCTCAACACGGAATTAATCTGTGCAATCAAAACCATCTCCCTTCATCACCACCACCACCATCTTTACCATTGTCCTCTACTCAACTACCAACACCATCATTGTCATTATCATCGTCGCCCTCATCATCTCCACCACTTCCACCTCCACCGCTATCCTGTGTGTTTTCCATAGGAGTGGGCGCTCTCCTGGGCCGGTTCCAACTCTCCGAGGGCCCCAGCAAGCCCTCCCAACTAGCCGTACAGTTCACCAGCGAGGGCTGCACGTTGTCGGGCTGCGACATCCAGCTGCTGGGCACTGGCTACCGGCTCTCCCTGGTCAAGAAGAGGTTTGCTGCAGGTCAGTTTATGTGTGACCCCCAGACTACACTGGAAGCAGCGCCGATCCCTCACAGATCTGTGACTGGTTTCATGTATGCTGCGCCCAAGGCGTAGATTGATGAAGTGTGGCTGTGAGGGGGCCATTGTTGCTAGCAATGGACACGTCTGAGAAGAGAGACATGGTTGAGGCGTGAACCCAGTGATGGATTTGGGACTCTTGGTCATGCAGCGTACAGTGGTAGCTGAGTTATTGATCAAAAAAAGAGTTTCGACTATGGCTCCCCTATGCTGTCAGAAGACGGTTTGACCGCCTTGGTATAGTCTTGCATTGCATAGGTATCCTGGCTGTCTCACATTTCCAGTAGGCAAAAAATGGACCAAGACTCATGCCAGGAAATTGTTGAGTGAAGTTAATCCACTGGACATCCTCCTCACTGAGATATTTTTGGTTCTCTCTTCCAGGGAAGTATTTGGCTGACAATTAGTCCACACTGTTGTGAGGGGGACCAAGTGAACAATGGCTTTTGACTGTGTGAGGACAAGAAACATTGGAATATGGAGCCCAAGTTTATTACATGCAACCAGCACGAGAGACCTTTTTAACTTCAGCAGTCAAGGGTGGATGGACGAGTTAATGGGATACGATATTATACACATAAACACGTTCAACATCATATAACTTTATAACATTCTGTATTCGGTAGCTAGTCTGCTGAGTTTATGCAAGTAGAAACAGGTCATAGGATTTGGTTACCTAATGGATCTCTGGAGGCACTTGTTAGAAAGCCAACACGTTGTACTTATTTTATGCTTAGCCATTCACCGTTGTGGGTTTAACCCCTAATTCAGCCTTATTTTGGATTTCTCTTAGTATTAGTCATCAAATTGGTAGTTGTAAAATGCATTGGATAAACCAATGTAAGAAGGCACACATACATTGTAATCATTGTTGGTTTATTCATCTGGCTGATTGATAATTACCAGTTACCAGCTGATGACACAAATATTTTTGGAGCAAGATATAGATTACCAAAACAAAGCAGGCTGCCTTACTGGCTAAGACAATTGTTTGACAAGGCTTAAAAATCTGCTAGTTTGAATGGAAATCTTTTAAATGTGTCATTGGTCTTAGTTATAATTTGGGAGCTTTTCAGAAGACATAAAAGTGCTCCAGTAATTGTGCAAAAAATAAAGCACTAAATGTTAGTCCCTTTTTGTTGATTTATCTTATTGTTTTTCCACCGTGTGGAGTAAAATAGGTGTTTATTTTCTAATAGCAATATTTAAAACAATTGTAAAAAGTGTACATACAAAATGTTTCCTCAAATATCTGAACACGAGTGTATCTATGTATTGTCAAATATTATTTATATGTGTTAACATTGGTCTATGCCTATGCTAGGTCTAACAATGCTATTGAGGTTTTCTGTCAACCTTTTCCAATAATGATTTCTGGCAAAATACTGAGGTTATTCATGAGAATAGTTGGTACAACATGGAAACCGCAGTTCAGGACATAAAACATTATGTTGGTTTTTATTTATGTATGAATTTTACATTCAGTGTAATACTATCAATAAGATACTGTACATGATGGCTAGAGACCCTCTGTAAAAAACTACAGTTCCCCTCACCCTCACAACATTGTGGTTTATACTCTCACTACCAAACAGGAAGTCCCACTGCTTTGGCATGCATCAATTGTTATCAAAACATCATTAAAGATACTGTAGCTGTTAAGAGCATCCTGTGGGTCTTTACTTGCACGCTACAAAATATTGCAAACCTATTTAGTTAATCCTTCCTTATTTGATTTGAACGTATTCGATTCCATACATTTTATGGGTACAGTGATCACTTCCATGCTTGTTATCATCTATATGTTTGAACATTACATTTTATAGAATGTTTTTAAGTGTTGACTCACTGTCATGGTCCTGGTTCCAATATTCTATTCCTATTTTAAGCATTACTGATGTAAATAAAATACAAATAAAATAAACCAATTTAACTCTGTTTTATTAGAACCAGCAGTTCGTATATGTTTTTCTAATGCTTACATTTATTTATTTGCCTTATGTTTTAGCATATGTCAAGCAATAGTAGAGATGTTCTGTATTTTTATTTTATTTTTCTATAAAATAATTTTGACTCATTCTATTCACTGCATAGAACACATTATGCAAACACTTTGTGTACATTTTCCATTCAAAGATTTTAAAAGTCAAGATATAAAAAGTCAATATAATGTAAAACCGGTTTTACTTGGTAATAAAGAACAGGAAATATTGGACACTGAATTTGATCATCTTAATTTGCTGACATATAATTCAGATTTACCTGGTCATGTGATTGATTGTGAGCTCTGGTCTGGATGGAGTGGATGGCTGCCTAACTTAGATTTAAGTAGCATTTTCTGAATAGTAAGGTTTGTGAGGACACATAACAAAAGCAGCAGCTTCACATTTAGTGGTTTTAATAAGGTCTGGTTGATGCTGCATACGAGAGTCCCAAACATTACAATTAAATTTCAGGGGCAGTTCCCCTGGAACAACTTAGGGTTAAGTGCCTTGCTCAAGGACACAGTAGTGGTGGTGTTCCCAGGTGGGCCTGAGCTCATGACCTTTTGGTCACCAGGTAGCAGTTCTACACTCTAGACCACCACTATCTCACAATCTCAATCTATAAAAAACGTTCAAGCATCGATTATCTGTTCCACCATTTTCATGTAATACTGAAAGTTTTTAAAATGGCTGCTGAAGCATTTCCCCCCTTACAAAAACATGTCACAGCAAAATGTTTCATGGCATAGATCATGTTCACTGGCTTAGCTAGTGAGGGAGATAGCTTGGTAGGTAGAGCTCCAAAGGAGTCTGGAATAATATAAAATATTTATGCACAGGCTGTGTTCTAAATTTGGAGACTAAACAAACACGATTGAGGGCAACAAAGTAGTTCTGTATTTTTTTTTAAATGTTAGGTTGCAGATTAGAGTTAATGGGGAAGGGCGAGATTTGTCACTGCAGTCCTGAGTTTTCCATGAGAGGTGCCATTATGACCTCAAATGAGACAGAACTAGCCGTTCAACATGCCCTCGTTGACTTCCCCTGGCACTTGCTCTCGTGGGAATCCCCGCCGCCATCTTAAGTGTCGTCCCATTAGTCTGAAAATCTGAAGTGAACTTGGTGAGATCGACCCTCGGAGGGCTGAGGGAGCGAGTGAACAACAATGGTCACTCCAGAGTTGTATATCACCCACAATGCATTGTTGTTATGGATTTGGTGCAAGAAAATATGAATATAATATAATAAATGGTTAGGTGGCATCATTTAAAGCGACACACCATTAACTTACAGGCAACCATTACTTACAATTACTTGATAATGTCATTAAATAGTCAGTTGACTGAATGTCAAATATTTTGTTGGTCTGTAGCACATGCAGTGCATCGGGAAAGTATTCACAGCGCTTCACCTTTCCGCATTTTGTTATGTTACGGCCTTATTACAAAATTGATTAAATTCTTTTTTTTCCTCAAAATTCTACACACAATACACCATAATGACAACGTGAAAAAAAGTTTTTTGAGATTTTTGCAAATTTATAAAAAATATAAAACTAAGAAATCACATGTACATAAGTATTCACAGCCTTTGCCATGAAGCTCAAAATTGAGCTCAGGTGCATCCTGTTTCCACTGTTTATCCTTGAGGTGTTTCTACAGCTTGATTGGAGTCCACCTGTGGTAAATTCAGTTGATTGGACATGGTTTGGAAAGGCACACACCTGTCTATATAAGGTCCCACAGTTGACAGTGCATGTTAGAGCACAAACCAAGCATGAAGTCAAAGGAATTGTCTGTAGACCTCTGAGACAGGATTGTCTCGAGGCACAAATCTGGGGAAGGGTACAGAAAAATGTCTGCTGCTTTGAAGGTCTTTATGAGCACAGTGGCCGCCATCATCCGTAAATGTAAGAAGTTTGGAACCACCAGCACTCTTCCTAGAGCTGGCCGGCCGTCTAAACTGAGCGATCGGGGGAGAAGGGCCTTAGTCAGGGAGGTGACCAAGAACCCGATGGTCACTCTGTCAGAGCTCCAGCGTTCCTCTGTGGAGAGAGGAGAACCTTCCAGAAGGACAACCATCTCTGCAGCAATCCACCAATCAGGCCTGTATGGTAGTGGCCAGACGGAAGCCACTCCTTAGTAAAAGGCACATGGCAGCCCGTCTGGAGTTTGCCAAAATGCACCTGAAGGACTATCAGACCATGAGAAACAAAATCCTCTAGTCTGATGAGACAAAGATTGAACTCTTTGGCGTGAATGCCAGGCGTCATGTTTGGAGGAAACCAGGCACTGCTCATCACCAGGCTAATACCATCCCTACAGTGAAGCATGGTGGTGGCAGCATCATGCTGTGGGGATGTTTTTCAGCGGCAGGAACTGGGAGACTAGTCAGGATAGAGGGAAAGATGAATGCAGCAATGTACAGAGACATTCTGGATGAAAACCGGCTCCAGAGCGCTCTTGACCTCAGACTGGGGCGATGGTTCATCTTTCAGCAGGACAACGACCCTAAGCACACAGCCAAGATATCAAAGGAGTGGCTTCAGGACAACTCTGTGAATGTCCTTGAGTGGCCCAGCCAGAGCCCAGACTTGAATTCGATTGAACATCTCTGGAGAGATCTGAAAATGGCTGTGCACCGACGCTTCCCATCCAACCTGATGGAGCTTGAGAGGTGCTGCAAAGAGGAATGGGCGAAACTGCCCAAAGATGGGTGTGCCAAGATTGTGGCATCATATTCAAAGACTTGGGGCTGTAATTGCTGCCAAAGGTGCAAAGGCTGTGAATACTTATGTACATGTGATTTCTTAGTTATTTATTTTTAATAAATTTGCAAAAATCTCTACTTTTTTCAAGTTGACATTATGGTGTATTGTGTGTAGAATTTTGAGGACAAAAATGAATTTAGTCAATTTTGGAGTAAGGCCGTAACATAACAAAATGTGGAAAAAGTGAAGCGCTGTGAATACTTTCCGGATGCACTGTATGTGTATTCATATTGAGTTGCATGAACTTATATTGAAGTACATCAAACTAAATTAAGAAGTTGTCAGAACTAAAGATTCTCTGCATGCTGTCTCACTCAATCTTAAGGCAGCCAGGTTAGCTACTCATAATTACAAGTTGAGCCAACTTAATTTTTTTTACAGTGTGCAGTTTACAATGTTTGCTGTTCCCCCTGCAAGGAATCAGAGGAGACCTTTTCGGCTCCTAAATGGTTATACTCAATCCATAGTTTTTCAAACTAAGCCAGAGTTGTCAATATTTCAATCAATGTGTTAGTAAAATTATCTAATTCATGAAGTCATACTCTACCTCATAATACCATACTTATTGCCTACCATTAAAATGTGTTTAAAAAGGTTATGGCAAGTTGTAAACTAACAATAATGCCAATATCAATGAAATAATACAAATAATAGATCATTTTTGCATGCTATGGTGATAATATTTAAATAACATTTAAATGTGTATAATGTAGTTAGAGACTAGAGTTGTACAACAATAGTAATTATTTCACCAAGTGAAGTTTATTTTTCAACATTTAATTGTGCACACTGACTGACTGATTGATTGAGAAATGTATTTGACTCAAAATTGAAATCACCAATTGATTTATTGTTCGTCATCATCTAAACCTGGGCTGCGTTCAGCCCCGACCAAACGTAGCAAAACGTTTATTTAAACGGAAACGTTGGCGAGTTGAACACCCTGTGATCTTATACATGCATTGCAACTATACAATTCTTACGACAAACATGTTTTCTAATATTTTAAATTGTTTCATATAACACACTGCATTTATAAACGACTCTAGTAGGGTCCCTTGTTCGCAAAGGATTTTTAATTAGCCGGCTTATAAAATCAAGTCGCTGCTGATTGGGTTAACAACCACCAAACAAATGAGAGACAACATATCTCAAAGGCCGTTGCGCACCGTTTCACACCGTTTCGAGGAAACATGCTGTTCAACCAGGAAACCGTAGCAAAACGGTGCACGCCGTTTTGAGGTTGAGCGTGCCCCTGATCTCTAATGGAGATTGGTCTCTTTAAACTTTGATCGCAACATGACTCCTCCTATTGACGGTTGTTAGGACAACATGAAACTCTAGAATGAAACTCTAGAAGGATGTTTCCGGTTTTATTCATGAAGTCCTGAACTGGTAAGGCTGTTGTCATTTAACATTGTAATATTGCTACTACTTTATGAAATAATCTATAATAAGAAGTAAGAGAACTCTCGGTGACGTACACATAGAATGTTGCAACCGACTCCAGTTGAAAAGAAGTGGGGGCCTCGAGGAACATGCTGCTTGGTTGCAGGAATTACTAATTTGTATAATGATGTGATGTAATTTAAGGTAAAAACTGTAATTAAAATAGGCCTGGATGCATCATTTAAATTGTAGTTAGTAATTGGAAATGAGTGCTGACTATAATTTGTAATATTTTTTTTATCCCACACACATCCAGCCTGTGGTTTCGTCATAATAATAAAATATGTCTGATTTGGCTAAAGAGAAAGCAGCTCGTCTACTGAAAAAAAGAGGTAGTGTTTCATCCCTGGGCAGCCATGAGGTCAAAGCCAAGGAAACAGTAGGCAAGACTAAGGAGTGAGTGTTGAAAAATGATTGATTATAACCTATGATACCATGAAATGTAAGCATAAAATAAAAAATACTAATCGTTGATAGCCAGCTATGACTTTTTTACTACTTTCATGCCCCAGTTAAAGCCCTATCAAAATCAAATTGTATCGTATATCAAGTATTTTTTTCTCTTCTAACTTTGTAGCTCTGTAAGCACCGTTTCCTACATTGACGAACCTGGTCACCATGAGGATCCTCGACCTGCCATTCAAATGGAAAACACCTACCAGACAGGTACCGTTTGGGGTTTCACTACTCATAAATCCATGCATAAACCGAGATGGACAACATAGCCGAATGTCCAGGACAGAGCAAGGGTGTTTAGAAGTCAGAAAATACTTAGTCTGTCATTTTGAAAAGGCCCATGTCGACGCTTTCCTGTCTTCGCTGTGAATGACATCCTGAAAGACGTGCTTGCCAGTTACCTCCAAGAGGAGAAGTACGAAGCAGAGCTTTGTAGGCAGATGACAAAAACCATATCAGAGGTAACGCAAGTGATGCATTCAAAACATCTACAGGCAAATGTATTCCAAACCACTTTATAACCTAACTTACAGTTAGTAAAACTACTGTATGTGTGTTTGATCCCTTTTAGGTGGTGAAGGCCAGGGTAAAAGAGCTGATGGTGCCTCGGTACAAAATTATTGTTCTTGTCAGCATCGGGCAGCTAAATGACCAGAATATGCGCATCGGCAGCCGATGCTTGTGGGATGCCTTTAACGACTCCTTCTCCTCACACACCTTCAAGAACAGCTCCCTGTTTGCTGTGGCCAACATTTACACTGTTTATTTTGAGTGAGTCATCATTACTTACTGTAGGATTACTGCCAGGAACTGTGTTTTTTGTTGTTGTTGTAATATTCCCTTCTTTGTGTTTTCTTGTCGGTATGTAACCTTTGGCTTTTTAGATTGCCAACGCCTTGGCATATTACATACTCTGTAAACGTTGTCATAATATTGAACTATATCATTATACTCATGTAAGTTATACTCTTTTGAAAGAGAAGAAGGGAAATAAATAATTGAATGGCTTATATAAAATAATTCTTTCACATATGATAGGTAAAAAGGAAGGAGAAGTATACCACTTTCTTGAAATGAACATTTCATCTAATATTACTATCCTGTCAGGGCTTTATCAGACTAAGTTGCCTGTATTCGCATTATTTATCAACAACATTCTATTAACTAAAAATGTTTCTTGTCATGAATTATGTTTTTTGCCTCACCAAAATTATAAAGAATACTTGGTAGAAAAACTGCGGGTTTGTTGTGTTTATTGTTCAGAGATCTATGATCAAAATAGCCTCTTTATGGTCATAGTTTGTCATATTTTAAGCAGATGTTTGTTGAAGTAAGACATTTAGATTAAATGGAACTTTTATGTTCATGGTCAAGACGATCAGATTGCTCCTCCCTTGCACAGGATTGAGAGGTCACTCTTCCGACAGCCTACTTGACAGCACACTGTGGTCAGGGCCTGATTCAACTCCCGTCGACGGCGCTCTGCCATGGGCACACCTCCCCATTCTGCTGGGCTGTTCTGGGTCTGATCACCACTGTCTGAGCAGACAATACGGTGATGTTAGCATAGAATAGAATACATCTCTATTAGCACCATAGAGGGACTTTTTTGCCAAATTGAGCAAAAAACAATAACGTAATTTTTTTTTTCAGACAATAAAGGACTTCGTTAATCACATCGTCTTTAAGAGCCTACTGTAACATTGTATCTAACTCTTACTATATTGAATACCCACAAGATGGTAAAAGTGCATTAGCATATGTTCCAACAGTAAATTAAATCAACTTTTCAAATTAATTTGTTGTGAAAACAAAAGGACAAACATTTGTTGTAATTGTCACCCATATTATGTTTACAGTTAGTTAATGCATTTCCAGTTTTAAGCACGACAGATCCACTGAAATAACATACATAAAAAATATGAATAGGTAACATGCTTACTGTATAACAGTTTGAATACTAAGTTACTAACCCTCTGGTGACATTTGTTCTCCTGTGAGTCTTCTCCATCTAGAGCCTCCACAGGTGTAGACCACAGCCCGGAGGAACTCCCGTCCACACAGCCTCAAGGCCTTCACATTATCGTGTGCTTGGACCTTCCAATCACATAACATACACAGCAGTACTAGAGGAACCAAAAATGATCTCATGGCAGTGGGTAGTAGGTAGGACTTGGTTAGCAAAAATGAGGAAGATGTTCGAGATTGCCTTCACACCGTTTCTCATTGCCTTCAAGATCACTTCTTTTACGCTCTTTTATACAGGATCTCAATAAAGTCACAATTTTCCTTAATGTCTCACAGGTCAATTCCAGGTAATTCCCACGTCACGTCCACTATGAGAGTGACGTGAACTACCTCTGGCAATCATCATTTACTTTAGAAAGCAATGGTCATTTGGGAATCGTGTGGAAATCCATGCCATTGCAAGCATCATTGGCTAAATCTAGTCTCTTAAATGTTAAAGAGAACCCTTGCTGTTTTTGTCAGACGGTTTTATGAGGTTAATTGCCTCGGTTGAGAGGAAAGTGTTTCCTAATGGTTCTGGAGAGCTTTCCGGTTATAAAAAAAAGGAAGGCATTGACTAGTCACGTGACCGTTGACTAAAATCTGTGGTTATTTACTCATTGCAAAGTCAACATTTGGTAGTAGGGGTACCATTGCCTTTTTTTCCCATTCTGGACATGTACGCCTGGACCCACGGTATGACCAATTGAATGGTATATGAATGTTAACATTATACACAGATAAAAGTATAATGTATGACACACACAATATATAATATATAAATATATATATATATATATATATATATGGTAACACTTTATAATAACTTTCAGTAATAAGCAGTTATTAGACCATCAATAAACTATTACGTCAATATTAGTAAATGTGTAATAATGATTTATAAATTATTTCTAAAAGATGAGTTACTGTATTTAGGCATTCGTTAATTATGAATTGAAAGCTGATCATTATCATCTGATTATTAAACAAATAATCAATGCAGAGTAACAGGAAAAAAACTGCAGAAAGCAGACTGAACCAATTAGGAATGTGCACTTCATGTCAAGGCAAAGTTCTCAATTAAAAAAACTAAACAAAATAACAGTTATTAATCTAATTTAAAATATTATCATATAATTAGTTAATTAATGATTGGGATAGTGACAGGTCTCAAAACTGATAGTTACAGCACGATTATAAATTCACAAAAAGGGCAAACATATACCTAAAATCTTATGTTTCGGCTATGTGAAGATTAGATGACATACCTAGGCCTGATGTAGTCAAGAATATCTTGTACTTTTCAATATAAATTATTGTAAAGTGGGCGTGGTTATCTATCCGGGGACTAGCGCTGACCCAGGGGCCCCAGCGTAAACCTTTAGGATTGCAAACATGGCGGAGGTAAGTGGGAAACTCAAAGAAATATTTCGTCAAAAACTAATTGTTTTTGCTATAAGATATTTATTAATTACAACATATATGTACTAAATTAAGAAAATATAACAATTTGTGTGAAGTATGAACATTTTACGTTTCCTAATTATTGAATGAATCTTATTACTTAGCTAAATTATATGTTATAAACTTCAAAATTTAACGACAGCGGGCTAAAGCAAGTTAGCTAGCACTAGTAACGATAGCAAGCTGGCTAACGTTACCTAGCTTAACGCTAGCTAGTTAACTAGCAAGCAGGTTTTTATTTAGCTTTAGCCTTTGCTAGTGGTTGAGCTACCTGCCAAGCTAGATAGCTAACATAACCTATTTTGCTAGCACATTATTATTGTAGCTAAAGTGAGGAGCAGATGAACAGAGCTAGCTAGCTAACCATACGCATTACGCACTGTCGCTGAAGTACTTTACCCCTTAATTCATATTTATGGAGACGCTCTTGTTACACAAATATGTGACAATTAACGTTACACAATGGTCAAATAAACTACTGTAGAAGTTGCTTAACGTTTGTTTCCTGGCCAGCGACAACTTCACGTTAGCTAACGGTGGGTAAATTAGGGGTAGGATCATCGTTACTTAGGACTCGGTGATCTTTGTTATGTTTTATTCGCATTTAATGCAACTGCGCGGGCACACCTTTTTATGGCACCTAAATTAGCTAAATTACCAGTTGCCAGATTATTGGTATTGCTTATTTTTTTAAAGCCTTCTTCGTGTTTATTTTTTTCACCAGTAACGTTTGTAATCTTGTCTTGCCAGTTTTGCTTGTCTCTGCGAACACTTTGCATGCGCGCTTTTTTGTGTTGAGCGGATTCAATCACTCATTTAATTTAAACAAGTTCCCCATGTATTGTATACTCAATTCGACTCCAAGCCCGAACCTTGGCCAACTAAGCAAGGCAATATCTTAATGGATAATCCATTTTGTCATCCCAACTCCATGCTATTTTGACAAATATCCAACAAAGCATAAAGATGTTGGGGATTCTGAATGGCGCTAAGTATTAAATGCATTTCCTTTCTTTGAAGTGGAAATCCTGCGCAACAGTGAAATTAAAGTGTTATATTTCCGAAATAAACTTGAGTTTGATTGGATTTGAAGACGACTATGTCGCGTAATGGATCATGGGTAACTTGTTATATATTGTAATAATTATGTTTTGACTCAAATGGAAAATTCTTGTTTTTCAGCCCTCCGTTGGGAGTAAGAGCCCAGGTATTTATAGGAATAATTTTCATGTTAAATTCATGCATTTAATATTTTCATCTGCACAATTTAACCAAACTCCTCACAATTACTTTCTGTCTGTTATCAGGAGGTTCAGCAGGTTCAGAAGACCATGAGTTTGACCCCTCGGTGGACATGCTTGTCCACGACTTCGATGACGAACGCACACTGGAGGAGGAAGAGATGCTGGAGGGGGAAGAGACAAATGGCAACGAGATTGAAGATCTTGCCAGGGTATCCTGAAAATTGTTTATTTTTAGCTTATATGTTCATATTTATTTTAGCGTACCACTGTTTTATTTAATTTAGTTTTGGATATTGAGTTTAGTCCCCTGAAAAAGTAACGGTGTGACACTGTTTCTATTGGACACCATAGGAAGGAGAGATGCCTATTCACGAGTTACTGAGTCTGTATGGTTATGGAGGCGGTTCTCCAGCAGAGGGAGAGGAAGAGGAGGAAGAAGATGAAGAAGCTGAGGAAGATGAAGACGACGATGAAGAGGAGGATGAAGACGAGTTGGACAATGATGAAAGCAGTCGAAGCACTGGCGAACTGAAGAGGAATAAGGTGGGTCTCCGACTGGATCTCCCAATTCTAACATCTCAAATATAAAGTGAGTGCTTTGAGCGTGTACAAATATCATGAAAAGAATATCAACTGTTTATGTTTTTATAAACTTGTTTATGTTTTTATAAATATCTTGGCAGTCTGATGGGTTGAAGATCTTGTCAGGGGCGGGGGATGAGACACAGTCGTCCAGCGAGGGTCGCACACGCTCAGTAAAGTCCCTTGGCACGGCAGATCTGATTCGATCGCAGAAACTCAAGTATTTTGAAAGTAGGCGCCCTTTTCTCACTTTTATCTGTCCCTAGTTCTGTTGGCTTTTGTTGGATTCTACTAGCTTCACTGTTGCCTTGTTTGGAACCTCTGGTTAAACAGAAGAAATGCTCCTTGTTTTATTTTAGGTAATGATGGAGAGGAAGAGTCTGAAGAAGACGAGGATTATGTCCCATCCGAAGACTGGAAAAAGGTTAGCAGCAATTGCTTTAAAGGTAGCAGATCTCTTTCAGTGCACATTGGTTGGGTGAATTAATGCTTAAGAGCGATGTGCCTGTGTTTGTCCTTACAGGAGATAATGGTTGGCTCCATGTATCAGGCTGAGACTCCCTCTGGCCTGTGTAAATATAAAGAAAATGAGAAAGGTAGGTTGATTAGGCGGTACCTGGATACAAGTGAGTAGTTGTCAAATATCTACAAGCATCTAGACCAGGGGTAGGCAAGTAAGTTTGGCCACGGGCCAATTGTTTCATAGCCATTAAATGGTGGGCCAGAATTTAATGAAAGGCAAATTTAGAAAATGATTGATGAAAAAATGCATCTCGAAAAAACTATCCCCTCCTTGGATGAGGCTACATTTCAAATGAAGTTAATCAGGGCTGGCAACTTTTACGAAAACCTTTGTGTGAGAGACTAGTACAGTTGTGTGCGTGCGCGCGGCGGTTTTATGGGGAGCGTGGGGACGTTACCGCAGGCGGCAGATATTTATTTGTCTTTGTACTTGAACAAACATGACTCTTTACAGCCATTTCCCCAGTTTCATAACTTCTAATTCTTACACCAACCATAAAATTTTTTACATAGGATTACAGCTTTCTCAAATGTTCCCATTGGATCTCCGCTTTGTCTAACTGGCTTTGTAGAAGTAAAAAAAAAAGTCATTAGAGCACTGTGCTGGCAGTGCTTATAGGCATGATCAAGCGGATTCAGCTTTTTTTGCACCCATTTTTTTGTCAATGTTTATTCAATTAAACTGAATTTGCTTTGTTATTTTTCACCTGTGTGGCGCCGTGTCCCACAGTCAATATGAAGTTCAAATAATTTACTGAACTGGTGTTAGTTTTTGCATACCACACATCGCGTGTCGGCTTTTTCAGAGTAGTCTGGCGGGACAGATATTATTGCTGGCAGGCCAGTTTTGGCCCATGGGCTGCCTGTTGCCGACCGCTGATCTAGACTGCAGCCTCTGGCTGTCTCACCTGACCTCAGTCTCAATCCGTCCACTTTTGACATCTCTTATTGTTGCACTCCCCCTCTCTGGTCCTTCTGTAGTCTATGAGAATGATGACCAGTTGTTATGGGACCCAGAGTGTCTTCCGGAAGGCAAAGTGGTAGAGTTTTTGACCGAGGCGTCCAGACCTACCGGGGAGGAGATGGGAGTGGACGCTGTCCCAGAGGGATGTCATATCAAAGACAATGAGCAGGTGAGCAACTGTGCACGTAGCTCTGCAATGTAATGTCTTCTGTCAGTTCTAAAGGCAGGTTTTGTGTAAGCACATGCTCTGTATTTTTGTGTGCATATATAGGCACTGTATGAGTTGGTGAAATGTGACTTTGACACAGAGGAAGCTTTAAGAAGACTGAAATTTAATGTGAAAGCTGCTCGAGGTAAGCTGGCTGGTTTATTTGGACTATTTTCTTTTTTATTGCTCAACGTTTAGGTAGGTCACCTTTTGGTACTACACACAATAAGGGATATTCGAGAGTGAGATATTGTTGAGGTTTAAAATTAAACCATGCATCTGCTCTATTTGGCACGAAACTATGTCTCCACAGGAATTGCTCATTGGGACAACCATAGATTCTAAGTTGTTAATATTACTGTGCATGATAGAATAAACAGCAGCTGAATAGGCCTGAACAGTGTGATCCCTACATGTAATCCTAGTGTTGGTCCGTCACTAATCCTGTGTGTGTTATCCCACAGAAGAGCTCTCAGTCTGGACAGAAGAAGAATGCAGAAACTTTGAACAAGGACTAAAAGCTTACGGCAAAGACTTTCATTTAATACAGGCCAACAAGGTAGGACTAACTAACTATTTTACTTATAAATTGTCTCCAAATTACTTCAATGGCCAATGTCAAGCGAGTCAATCCAGAAAGAGAAAAAATCTCTAATAAGATCAACCTAACAAGCCTATATTGGTCTATTGTTTAGGTGATGACTTAAGTGTAATTTCTGCAAATGTGACTTGTCTCAGATGCAACTGTTGTTGGGAAGTGCAGGGATTTTTTAAGTTTGGTTAGGCAAAATAAATATTTTGTTACAGTACTAGCCACCATAGCTAGTGGGATAGGGATATGTATCTGTCATTCAAATATTGAAGAATAATTTGCTTGTGGCAAGTGTGAGTTTGCCAGCCTATCGCTTTGTTTATACAACCAAAACAAAATGTGATTCTGTTGATGTTCATATTTGATTCTGCTTATCCATATTCTCACAGAACAACTTTACTTGTGATGATCTGAGGTTGATGTGATCAGGGTTGGAATTTGTTCCATTTCAACTGAATCACATTTTGTGATTGCCATCAAAATCAATGAGTGATTGAAATATCACACCTGGTGATATCTTCATTTCACAAGTTGCTTTTGACAAAACTCCTTGCGTTCAAATGGAACAGATTCCCTCCTTGAAGGTGATGGTAATAATGGCTATTTCGTGTGTGCTGAATCAACCTCTTTCAGGTGAGAACTAGGTCTGTAGGAGAATGTGTGGCCTTTTATTACATGTGGAAGAAGTCTGAGCGTTATGATTTCTTTGCACAGCAAACCAGGCTGGGGAAAAGGAAATACAGCCTTCACCCCGGTGTTACGTAAGTCATCCCTCATTACCATCTAATAAAAACATTACTGACTCATTCATAACGCTTCTGAAACACTTACGTTCAAACTGTATGCATTCTATGGTGAGACAAGATACCTCATATCAATGAGCTTTGCACTTATATATAAATATAACTAATGTCTTGTTAGTGGTAAACCTGTATAGCTACATTTGGGGCGTGTAAATTGTGAAGCGCTGACGGTGCGATGGGTTTCCAGGGACTACATGGACAGGCTGCTGGATGAAACGGAGAGCACCACCTCCAGCCGAGCCGCCTCGCCCCCGCCCACCACCTCCAACAGCAGCACCAGCCACTCGGAGAGGGAGGACAGCACCAGCCACAATGGTGAGGGGAGCCTCGCACACTCTCTCTCACACAAACACTCTGACACGTGTTGATACTTATTTCTCTTAACTTGGGTTAATACATCTTGCACGTGAGTAATGAATTAACACATTTATTCAACTAGTGAAGAGGTTTAACCAAGCAAAAAAAAAAACAAGGGATTATTCAGTGTAAATGACTAGTTCAGAGATGAAAGAGTCAGTCCACCTCTTCTCCCCCTGCGCCTCATCTCCTCTGCCTCACCACACGTGCCAGTCACTGTGTTCTTCAGTCACGTGCCAGGTCATTGTTTCAGCTTCTTCTTCTGGTTGGTCTGTTCGTTAGGTTTATCGAGCCACAGTCTGGGTTCAGGAGAGGGCTCCCAGCTCTCCCTGCTGGCCATCGAGGCCAAACCAGAGCCAGGCCAGTCCAACGGTCCCTCCCACTCCCCGACAGATGACGTCCCTCCCCCTGCTCCTCTTGCCTCGGACAACGACTCCGATGTCTGTGACAGGGCGGATGCCCCCTGCCGGGACCTTAACGGCTCTCTGGAGCCCCACGCCGAGCACAGTGAATCTCTGCTGTCCTATGACAGAGCAGCAAAGCGCTGCCGGACGGAGGCAGAGCCATCAGAACCTGAGCCATCCAGAACCCTGGAGGACTGATGGACTCCCCGGGGTGCTTGTAGGGCACAGATATTCAAACTTGGAAAACAACTTCCCAAAAACACCAACTAGGCTACCAGCCATTGGCAAGAGGGCAGCGGCCTGATTGTAAAGGAGCACACCCTTCCCCAACCATGGTCCAGCGACCTTGCTTTGACACATTTCCAAAGTACCCGAGCTCCTCCTCAGCTACCCCTGGCCAACTGCTGTCATGCTATACATATTCTTCTACTGATTATCATAAGTAAATTTTTTTGGAGTGACCAATCCTAAACATTTTACAAAGAGAATTTTTTTTTTTTAGGAAAAAAAAACCTAACAAAATCTCGTGATATTTTTTTACCTTAAAGATATTTATATTTTTAAAAAATAAGACTGTACTCTGATGGGTATTTGCTGTCCAAGCCATTCAAACCCAGGTTATAGGAGTTTGCAGTGTTGAAAAGGTTGTAGGTCCTCAACAAGAAGATATGCGCAGGTTGTTGCTAGCACAGTTAAGTTGCACTTTCATCTGATGTATGTCGTCTTTGTTGGTATGGAGCTTTAAAACAACATGGCAGCGTTACTCCATTGTTAACTAAACCCTTGACCCCTCTTTGACTGTAACAATGGCTTTGTGTGTTTAATTAAGGAAAAATGAACCAGTGGGATTTTGTCCTAGCCGGTTTGTTTGTGTAAATCGTCTGACATCAGTGATGTCCTGTACTCTTATGTCTGATTGGTTGTAAGATAGAATTTTTGAATTACTCGGTTGATTTTCTTAGTCTGCGCTTTGCTATCATCTATCTTACTTTACTAGAGGTAAGTCAAATTTTTTGATGTACTGTTTGTATAGATTTCTTATCTTTTACAGTTGGTACACGTTTGTAATTTAGGGTCGTCCTTGTGCGCTTTAATTTAATTTAAACGTTTCAAGTTTAGGCCTAAATAACTAGTAATCATTCCTCTTCCCACTGGCAGCATTTTCATTCCTGTTTTCATCTTGTTCACTTAAAATGTATTGGCTGCAAAAAGTGCTTGAGTGCAAGAGCTCACGTAGCGTATTGTGCTGCTTGTTTGTTTGATTCTTGAAGCTGTTATTGAACAAGTGGACTATTTGGTCCAGGTGTGTTTTTTTCTCCTGTGACCATTTGATGGCAGAAGAATCTTTATTAGTTACTACGGAGACCTGTGTAGTAAGGGCAGTTTTGAATTTTGTTTTGTTTTTGGTACAGTAGCCTTCAATGTTTCACTTTGTACACCTGCTTTACATTTTGAACATATATTGTTAAAAAGCAGTTTGTCTTAAACACTTTATATGCCTAAAAATAATGTTGATTGTTTTTATCTTTTGTTTGTGACATATAATGTGTTGTCTTAAAGTGACAACGGTAATAAAAGTAGAGTGTATACCAAGACTGGCTGTGAATGGAATAATGTTAACTATATTTAATAAATGTATTCAGAATCTATTTTAGAATAAATCTCTTGCTTTATTTGCACTAGTTGGACTCGGCTTCCCACAATTGCAAATTATACTTCAAAAGCTTTTCTCATAATTCACATCAAGGAATCCGACTACCCAGCAGAATTTGCTGCAATATTTGTTTTATGTTCATGATTTGCTTACATATTAAACAAATCAATACAAAATAGGTTTGATAATTTAAAACGAATGTGTAAACAAACATACAAATCTTTCTCAAACGGGAAATTAAAATATGCATTGCACGAGTTTGTCCAATTTCTATTTGACAAATATGCAAAAAGAAATAACATTTGAAATGTTCAAATTAAAATGATAAAAATTATTTAAATGTAATAACCTGAGAAATGGCTTAGGAATGTTAATGTATGTACTCAAATCTTCTCCAGGCTCCTTCAGTAGTATAGATCCATTTAAGCATTTTCTATCAAATTTAGAAAAAAAAATTTTTAAATACAAGATATATAAATAATTAGTAAAATAATCACATTTGTCTGTGCATTTTTAAGGTAGGATTTCTTACTTGATTGCTCTTCTGTCAAGGTGATATAAGAGTACGCCAGACTGCCAACAATGCTTAAAATAATAAAATGAGATAGGACAATTAACAGCTACTCCATGGTATTACATCCTATAAAGTTCCGTCTTGAAAATATCCCTTTGTTCACCAAAGTCATTCAAGTGTTTGTTAATGCAACAATGTTCTAGACATCCCATATTAAAATCAATCGAGAGTAATTTAATTCTTCCAAACATTCCGAACAATATCATATCTATGGTCTATGCTATATAACCAAAAAAAAATTGTTTGCATTTTTATTCACTACCTGATGTTTAGACCAATGAAGTTGGTCCACATGAATATATAGTCACCACCAAACACCATTCCAAGGTATGTGACTAGGATATTCTGGGAGGAACCAAAATGACAATGAATATCAGTGCACGTTGTTAAGTCCTAGTATCAAACTTGTTTCAATTTCCTTACCTTGATACAACCCACAATGGTGGTGGTCAGTGCAGAGTTATACTGAGTGCATAGTACAATGGAGTACATTAGAATGAATCTGACAAAAAGACATACAGCGTCAGACATGAATGCAAGTTCACTTCACACTTATCTACATACATGTTTTTCATGACAGCAAAATAACAGGATGTGAGCTCACCCCATGACACAGGAGAGCACAAACTGGACAACGAACAGCAGGTCAGACCACCCAGTAAACTCCAATGCCTTAGACAAGACAAACCATGCAAACCAGACCTTTTCAATAAACATGTTCACGTTATGCTAGCTATTAGAATCTTGTGTGATGACAAACCACTACACACCAACCTTCCATGAGCTAGGTCTTACCGTTTGCAAGTCTCCTGTGTAATATGCATATGCCACTGTCGGGAAAATCATGAACAAAGCATTGTAGTACAAGAGCCCATATTTTCCCAGCTCCTGGCGGTTGAAAGACATGTCAACATTAACCAACAGCCTGATGTAAAATGATCATGATACTGCTAAATGAAGGGTAGTAAGAGCCTTAAATGTGGAGTTTCAGCACAATGGCACTTACTTTGGTGTCAAGCTTATTTTTCATATATGCTCCATTGGCTGCAGTCAGACCATTGTTGATCATTATGAACAAATAGCCTTGCAGATCAAAGGCTAGATCCGTGCTACAAACAGAGTGTTAGTATTTAAAGGCGGTGTTTATTTCTCAGAAGTCATCAATATACCTTTAGCTGTCTACTGAAAATTTTAATGCGGGGAAATAAGGATTGGACGCCTAACCTTGCAGCGACAAAGGCACCAAAGATCATGGCAAAAACTGTTAACTTGATAGACCCAGAGAAAGTCTTTCTGTGGGAACAAAGCACAACTACTCTCTTCATAATATTCAAAGTTAGCCCAAAAATATTCCAAGAATGATATTTTTGTGTAAAACTCACTTCAGTAAGTATGCTTCAGCCAACATGGTCAGCAGAATAGAAAATCTCCTCAAAACTGTAAACATGGGGAGACTAAATGAAAAAATGTATCAACCATCAGTTCAGTGCATATCACAATATTTTCTGATTTTACGTTTTGTAAATCTTACTTTAGTCGTTTCGTCCCAAACAACCCCGATATTTGATTTCCAACATACAGGAGCGGTAAGGGAAACATCTGGAATACGAAATGACTCGTTTGATTTATCAATAAAATTACATTTTCATGAGGTTACTCAATGATTATAAGATTTCCAAAACCAAGTGTGTCGTCTCACCTTGTTTGGAACACTCATATCCATATCTGGAAATGTGATAACATTGAATGCCTTTGCCGTCCTTAGAACTACAATAGTAGCCAGCATCTGCAATATGTCACCATGAAACGTCATTTTTTTTAGCAACTACAATGAATCTCATGTTTGTGTGTTACTTGCATGATAAAACTTACTTGGCCAATCCCAACACATGTTGAAGAGGGAAATCTGAAGAAATCAACAATTAAGCATTAGGCTACATAACATACACGAACGTTGAAAAAGTTAAAACGTTATCCAGCGCCATGTAGTGTGTTCAAAGTTCATCTCAATGCAACCTACCTGTAACTGGAAAGGACACTTTTGTTGACTATGACAATAAGAAACGAACTCAGTCCGTAAAAACCTGCAGCAAGCAGCTTCTTAAATAAAATCGAGCTCCCATCAGCCTTCCCTAAAATGGCATGGTTGGATGTTATACTTTTATAAGGCATAGTCTCCTCATGTTCACGTTTCTGAACATCCGCCATAACAACACTGCTGTGCAAATGGGCGTTCCATACATGATTGTAGCAATAACGCCCCCTTGTGCTTTGTAGCAGTATATTATATCAAACGTTAAAGGTGGGGTAGGCAGTTTATTTTTTGGCATCATTGGGCAAAAATTCCATATTAACAGTGCAGCATATTCTAATTCAAGTGGTCTGAGAGGAGACTTCTACTCCTGCCCTCCTCTTGGCTCTGTTTACAGGCTTCAGAGAATTTAGCCCGTGACGGTATACTTTGGCCAATCACAGGTCATTTCAGTGAGAGGGCGTTCCTACTGGTTGTTCTACAATTGCAGAAGCCAGTTCACATCCTTTCAGTCAGTGAAAGTGTGATTGGCGGACAATCCTGCTAAAAACGTTGCAAATCCAGCATTGTCAACAACAGCCTATACTACAAAGCAACTCAAAAAGAGGAAGACAGACTTATCAAAAATAGTTTACAACAGTCTGACAATAAACGCAATAGAACAAGTGTAAATATCAGTGAAGCGTTTCAGAGATGGAGAGAACTCCAAGATTGCATCGGCCACAATTTGGATTCGGAGCTTGCCGTTATGCATGGGGTTCCATTTAATGCCAAAATTATGCAACTGACTTTTCATTTGTTGCTGGCTTTATACATTGCCAGTTGCCTATTGCTTTGGCTTTGTAAAATGCGTTTCTCGTTGCCTATTACTTTGGCTTGGCCTGTGCGCTAATCAACGTTTTGATAGCACAACCAGCTGCATAAGCTAGCGCTAGCATAGCTCCCACTTGAAAAGACCCTCAAAGTTATTTCATTAGCGTGGGTAAAGTTACAGCCAACCACAGGTCTGTGTAATGCTTGTCAGTTCGATTTCCTAACACCTACCTAAATGAAAATGTAGAAGACAGTAATGTTCAAATTTGAAATATTTTATTGCCATGTAGATAAATTGATAAATGAAAAGATCCCTCTAATAGCATTTATGTTAAATTTCCTATTTCATGTATTTTAGGAAAATTGTAATTATAATAGATTTTGGAATTTTCTGTCAGTGGCTTTGCTGTATGGAAAATTGGATTTTGGATTAAACTTGTGATCACCTTTTCTCAAGCTCAAACGATGGATGCTACTATACTGTTTCTGTGTTACACTTTTGCAACAGTACGACTGTTAATGTTCAAGTTCGTTGGTGTTAGGAAATTGAACAGTCTTTGCTGAGACTACATGCTTTTTTGAGGAGAGAAAAACTAAGCAATGAAAATGCACTAGTCACGACATCACATGTCAATCGAACACCCAACCAATCACAAAGAGTGCCCGTAACGCCTACTTGCGCCCATACCTCTTGTTCCCACACGCCCCTTACTCCAAGGCGCAGTTACCCATGCCTCGCTATATTGGCCTCGGTGAGCTACGCTTTCCCACAAACCCCTTCTCTACGAAACCACGCAGAGACGTTTCCGGTGAATGTCCGCTGCACACAAAATCGCCAGGCAAATAGTCGCCCCCTTTCATTTCCTGAGAGCGAGCTGGAGTGGGAGACGCAAAGCGCCAGTGCATGATTACGTGCTTCTTCTACGTGCTTGTATGATTATTTCGATTTTTAAATTACAGTAATGATTTCACACAACTCACTGCCCTCGGCAGAATACATTTAACACTTCTATAGCAATTTATTAGAACAGGGATGTTTACAGATAATTCTTGCCTTCAAGTGGTTAAAACAATCTAACAAAGTTTGCTCGGGCCACCTGAGCTTGAGTGCATTTCTAGCTAGAATTTTAACAAAAAATATAAAGCTTTGAATTCTCTAAATTGATCCCTTTCCCTGTCCCCATTTGAAGAACACAACTATAATAAAATAAAAGACTAACTGGAAAATACAGTCACAGGTGGCCTAAAGCATGTTTAGGAACTATACATTCTGTAGTTCTTGATTGTTCCACATTGACCAACAGTTCTTTCAGACAAATGATGAAGTAGTGCTGCTGTAATACCAAAATAAAAACGACAATGTAAAACAGCAAATATGATCAATTGGGAAAACAAAACAAACATCAAAAGGTACTGGTGCTGATAAACCATGTGCTTCTTTGCGCCAATTTTATATTTGTCAATACTCCAAGTGCAAGATATGTCCACAGCCTTGCCTATCTTACCTTAATAGAAACACTATGTCAAATATATATATATACACCACGTGAACAACTTCAGGCAAAATCAGAGCTGCTTGGAATCTGCAGTCTGAATTTGAAAATGACAAGTTCATAGAGTACTCAAAACGTTTAACTACCGTTCACATTCAAGCTTGGTCTCACACACACACACACACACACACACACACACACACACACACACACACACACACACACACACACACACACACACACACACACACACACACACACACACACACACACACACACACGTGACATTACATTGCTAAGTGGTCCAATGACTATTAGTAGTACAGCTTGTATAACCTGTAAGCACCAGCATAAATACATAGGGCCCTGGTTATCCCAAGGAAACTGTATATCTGGACCAGGGGAACAGGGCATACTAACCACAAATCCATCCCATGAAGAGCCACACTATCCATTGGAAGAAGAAAAAAAGAGGAAAAACCAGAGGCTATTACTTTCAATGCACAACAAGTAGAAATATACCACGCTGAAGGTTGAGTCTGGTCTTCCAAGGACCGGTTACCAGGCTGCAATTCACAAACCCATGTCTTTTTTTACGTAGTGTAACTAGCACAACAGCATGAAATATTGGTCAAACCCATAGATAGAAAAGCTTTTTCTAGGACGACCCAATCATATTCAGTAATGATTTAAGCAAACATGGATGCCTCAGGGAATAAAGAGACACATTTCAACCTTGGAAATGCATACTAAAGCAGCAATACAAAAAATATCCATGAAGTATGCATAATCTCTGAAAAAAACAATACTGTATGAAAACATCCCTGCTACCATGTCTCTAAATACAAAACTTCTACCAATAATTTGCTTCAGTGTAACAAGAGAAGTCCTTTTTTCCGCTTTTTTTGGTCTTTTTTTAAAACTCTGTCCTTTTAAAACTCTAGTCTTCAATGGCATGAATGAAGGTCTTTTCATTGTTTAATATAATTTTTTCCTTTTTTTTTTATTGTGTACTTGAAGAAGTTGTAAGCATGCAAGCCTCGTAGAGGAGGGGGCCCGGAGGAGCTGATGGGTGGGCTGGGGGTAACAACTTGGCGCCTTAGGCCAGGGCCGGGAAGGCCTCCGGGTCATCCACGTTGGGAACAGACACTCCACTTGGCTGGAGACACAAATAGGAGAAATAAAGAAATAAAAACTATTTACACATGTATTCACAATATATTCACTATTTATCGTTTTACAGGTGAAGACACTGATCATTTCAATATACACAGGATAGGATGTTATAATATCCATTATACTCCAAGAAGAGCATTTCAAAAGACTATTTTAGAATGGACTTGGGTTGAGAGCAGATATGTCATTGGGGTTTTCAAGTGGGCACCCTCCATCCCAGATCAAACTGTCAACACAGCTAAGATAATATTTTCACAATACTTCTTGATAAGTAAAAAGGTATACCATGATAACAGTGGTTGTTATAAGGATGGTTTGAGGACGCCACTTGCAAAACCTAGTAAGTGCAAGAAAGTTTGTTCTTCAGAAAAGAAGACCTACCTTTTCAGAACGCCTTTCTCGCTCCCCTACTCCACCAACTCCTCCTCCACCTCCTCCTCCTCCGCCGCCTCCACGAGCTGGTCGGCTCCCTCCCCCACCCCGGCCTCCCCTTCCCCCACGAGCTCCCCCGCGGCCACGCCCAGGACGACCCAGGTCTCCAAAGTTGATCTCCAGTTGGGCTGTGATGTCGTTGGCTGGCTTGCGGAAGTGGTGGTCTGCGCCGGCGTCTTCCGGGTTACCCGGCTAAGAATAGAGTTCACAGTTCAGTTCACAACTCAACGTGGTGGCTACAGCAATAACACGTCTCATTAAGGAACAAACAACGCCAAAACAAAAAGCTCTTATTTAGAAACGCAATTTAAAGCTATTTTCAGAAAAGGTAATGTAAAAACGCAAGTACCTTGGGATACAAAGTCATTGTGTCTGCTTCCATCTCTGGAGCATCGATTACAACACAACCAGGTTTCTGCAACACACAGCGAAAAACACACAATTGAAGTCACACAACACACAAGAACATAGTACAGAAATCAAAGGGGCGGATCGATATGTCAAAAACAGAATTGAAGCCCCTTGTTCAGGTCATTAACCTGCATAATCAAAACCTTCATGTGATCTAAAAGCATATTTTCACAGCTTTGTTTATAACACCCTTTTCATGAGGTTCATTTAAATGTGTTAGAAGAACAGAAAACAGGTGATTGGCTCTTGTGATACGCCATCTTACATCACTTACGTCTTCACTCTTGGACTTGTGGAGCACATAGCCTTTCTTCCACTGGCTGTCGGTGCCTTCGTTGGCCTTGCGGATGTTGAACTCCACCTTGGCGCGCTCCTTGTCCTGCATGGCCTTCCACTCGTCCAGGGTCATCTCCTTGGGGCCCTCCTCCTTCACTTCCTCACCAGCCTCGTTTTCCCTGCAAAGGGCGGAGGTTAAGGAGTAGACATGTAAGGCCACTAGGGTTCTCCCAAATACCAACGGGGGGGGGGGGGGTTGTTGTTAGCGGGATAATTTTTTTAAATACCTGGCTTCTGTAACAACAACAAGCTATTCCGCAATCGTTTATTGAAACAAACACCGGCTGCAAATTACCCTCTTCACACCTCATATTTGTCACTCATTCCAACATTTGCTTTTGGGAAGCGTAACCTGCTATTGCAGACCATTGGAAAACCCTAAAATGACGCTTTGCAAGGCACCTATACACAACGCCTGCAAGCAGAAATAATACCGTTTTTTTTATATAAAATCGGGCAGTGTTCTATTTTTTACTTCTTCAAAGCGGCAAGCCATGGGTGACTGCAGTCTGAGCAAAGCGGCGATCCAATACGAACATTTGAGAAAGTTGTATTCCACTGTTTATTTTGTATTGGTTGGTGTAAGAATTAGACGTTATGAAACTGGGGAAATGGCTGTAAATAGTCATGTTTCTCCAAGTACACAGACGAATAACGTCTGACGCGTGCGGTGACGACCCCAAGCAACAGCACAATACTGTACTCGTCTTATGATCACAGAGGTATTCGGAAAAGTTGGCAGCCCTGGCTATAATCAAATTAAATATGGGCCTATTATATACCAAATAAAAACAAACTTGCTCATAAACCTATTCACAAATTAATAAATACTAGAAAGACTGTAGCCTATGTCAACGTCTTTGCTAGCCTAGTTGTAAGGCTGTCACATGGTCAAACTCCCAGTTTCAGTGCCAGTAATGGTTAAGTTACATGAGAGCAGAGGCACAACACTATACTAAGGTTAAACCCAGATAGCAGTGGACACTGTGCCAGATCCACCAGAACAGGTTTTGCATGGCCTGAACGCCAACAGCCAAGAGCTGATTACAGCAAACTAAATGGGTAACATATCTGTGCCGGATTCGGGCCGTATTGACTTGATTTTTTTTTATCTGGCTCAGTTCTGGTACAAAACTGTCCGTAATATAGATCCATACGAGATGTGGCCCATTGTGCAAAAAGGCACTGGGGCGGACCCGTTTTACCAATCTGGACCAAAAGTTGGCATACATTTGGCCCGTATCCGGGACAGTTTAATTTTGCTATATGGGAATGTGCTTGTCAAATAATAACAACTACTAATAAATACTGATGCACAATAAATAACGTTGGATTAGGCCTACTATTATGTGCTATAAAAAAAAAGCAACCTTCGATTTCTGATTTGGAAATTGATTTCCATGGCAACGATCGAAGCTTCGAAGCATTCGGGTCAGCCCTAAACGCCACATGTATTTTAGTGACACAAGACAAATACGTCACCAGGGTATCCGATTCTATTTTACCCAAGTTCTGCCATTATCAAGTGCAGAAATTTAAAATGTACGTGACAAAATGGAAACCTAGAAAAAGGATGCGCCTGTAACGCGATGGGCAGAGGGGCATTAGGTAGAGGGGAAACTGAACACTCACTTGTTCTCAGAGTCAGCAGGTGGGTGTTCCTCTCCTTCTGGGACAGCCTCAGGAGCCGCAGTCTGTTCAGCCTCACTGGAAAATGCAAAGAACACAAAACAGTTTCATCATGCACCCATACGCTAGCACTAAATCGAACCGTAGTTCTCGCAAAAGGCTAATTCTGTTTTTAAAGACTCACCTTGTCTCGTCCTTTGTGTTTCCCCAGTTGTGAGAGCCAGCACCACCGCGCTTCTCGTCGGTTTTCTGGCTGTTGAAACAGAAAAGGGAACCACTTAGGTATGTGACCAGTCAAACAAACATGCCAAGAGAACCCTTCCAGAACCGATCTCTCTCATTGATTCGAAACGCCTGACTCACATCTTGTCGCTGCCGCTGTGTCTGTCGAAGTCTCGTTTCCCGCGGGAGTCAAAGCCGTCGCCTCGACCCATGCCTCCCCGACCTCTGCCCCCGCGCCCACCCCGGCCACCACCACGCCCCCTTGGAGGCCGGTCACCAGAAGGCCTGAGGGACACACACAAACACTGCAGGTGTAGTGTCAATCAAACAAAAGGACAACCAGTTGAGACAACACACTGTATCTTATTGTAGCTTGAGTTAGCTATTCACAAAATCGCAACTGATTTTAACATAACACCGATGCAGGGCAGATATGATCTAAAGTTAACATAATATAAAATTATCAAATGTATGTTGTTATGTATGTTATTTTTTGGTCAAAACTTAGATGCCCAGTACAAAAACATACCCAGCAAGCTTCTGCAAACTGATAAGCTGGGTTCAATTCATCTTAGCAACTCACTTGTCAGCTGAGAACTCTCCCCCACCTCCTTCTGCCTTGTCCTCTGTGGGTTTGTCAAAGCGGCGCTCGCGTGGGGGTCGCCTCTCTGGCCTCCTGTCTCCCCCAGGTCGCCCTTCACCCTGCACCCCCTGGTGCTGGGAGCCAATCTGGCCTTGCTGGTCCGGTCTCCGGCCAACTCGTCGGATACCTATCGACACCACAAAACTTAAGTTTCAATTTGGTACAGGTAATATGAAATGGTATTGATGATAAAAAATGCATGGTCATGTGATCAATGATATGTCAGTTAGCCAGAGTCTCCTGTTGTTGAATGTTTAATTTGCAAGCACATGCTTTTATGCATTGGATGACATGGTTCAAGGAAGATCTGGCGTCTCCTCTTTTCCTCTCAAAAGCAGTTCAATTTTGCAGTTTCTTGGAATCTAATCGTTTCTGGGCATTGTCTACAACATCACAAACAGCCAGAAATGCACAATAAAGTTGCATGAGCTGGCCTTTGGCTCTCCACTTTTGGCATGTCACTTGCAGTTGTCGTTTGGCAGCCGCCAACCTACCTAACATTATTAGTCAATTCCCAATTTGCAAACCAAGGAACCAATTCATTCTGGGAATAAAAACCAGTGAACTAAACAAAGGTCATATTATTTAAATACTGTGATGAGTATAACTACAAGTATAATGCTAATATTGTTGGATTTTCTTTAAATGTGAGTTTATATGGGTTCTTGTCAAAAAATTATAAAATTTTACCATTATGGCTCTGCCCATTTTCTGTGGGGTGTCAGAAGGGACAACTGTCTCCTCACACAACTTGCTGTAACGACTCAAAAACATTAAAGAAAGTCAACTAGGCCGTAATTTGTTATCTTTTGATAAGTGTTTTTGTTTTCATAGCTATGTATAAATTACATGATTGTATAATCAGATGCCCAGAGCGGTTGTCTTCAAAATGAGTCGAAGTTTAACCATTAAAGGGGACCTGTTATGCTTTTTGGGTTTTTCCCTTTCCTTTAATATGTTATATAGCTTTGTTGGCATGTAAAAGGTCTGAAAAGTTACAAAGCCCAATGTCCACGGCGAAGGGAGCTACTCTCTCACAGAAAACACTGTTCCTGAACGGCCTGAAACGCCTCTGGCATTTTCTTCCGTAACTTATCTACGTCACACATTTGAATAATGTTTGGCACGCCCTCAACCAGAGCCAGTCAGAGCGGAGGCCAGGTGGTTTTACCATGTTGAGAAAACGCTGTTTTCGTCAGCAAAGGCAAATTCCATTTGTTTGGCCAGCTGACCAAGCACAGCAGACTGGGCTGTCGGGAGTGGGGGGCCTTAAAGAGGCTGGAGCTAAAACGGTGCGTTTCAGGCAGAGGGTGAATAGAGGTGCTGCAGACCCAGGCAGTTTGGTAAGAATAAATTGTTTATTGAACATTCAAATGCGTAAACCTATTCTAGTAGAACTCCTAAATAAAGGTATGAACCTGAAAATTTGCATAATAGGGCCCCTTTAAATATTATGGTAAGGGCCCTGCATTATCACAAAACACTTGGGGCGCACCACTTCTGAGCGCCCGAATATACCTCCAGAATGCAGATTCTGAAGTCCAGCGTCTACCACCGCACATTGGTGAGTTTTAAAATGACAAAATTATGTTATCAATAATAGACATATGGGAATATTTAATAGTTACCGGTTTAAGAATATGTGCTTAAACCTGTTCATCAATCGTTTGATATTAAATAAAACACTTATTTTTTATGAAACTCCTCAAGTTAAGAATTTTTTCAAGTATTAACAAAACCTCTTTGGAAGCTAACTATGAATTAGCAAAAGCTCCATTAATATTAACACTTATGTTTTGAAACGAAGTCTTACTTCTGATTGACTTAAGACTCATACCAACTAAAACGTTATATTTGTGACGATTCAAAACGCTACAGCACCATTTTCTTAACCGATGCTCCCGTTTGTCTATATTGTAGCTGTTTAGGGTTGTACTGCCTACTCTTACAGCTAGCTAACGTTAAATTCATTGTTGTGAAATAGTCTTAGACTTCAAAAACACACTAGCACAACGTTATATATAACGTGAGCAAACGTCAACTTGCAAAATAAATAAATAATTAAAGCATCTAAGATTTTACCAAACTACGAATTCGTCAAAATTCGTCTAGAATGTCACTGCTGACTGTCTTCTGAAAGAGTAAACTACTAGTTAAACAGACCCATAACAGTTTGCTGACTACTGGCTCAAGCCTTGCATCCAGTGAGGAAAACATACTGTATTTTGTGCAAATAGAAAGCCAGACAGCACAGCTGTTATTCGGAATGTCAATGGGATGCTGCAATCCCTCCAAGGCATCCCTCTACCAGACATTTCTCACAGGATCACATTCCTGACGGGTCTAGTTGACCTCTAATCACAAGACAGAAACCATGTTGACCTCACGTTTCGCTGAGAGCATAACAATCAGCTTACCGTACTGTTGTTGAAGCTAAATAATATTGTGGCTGCACAATCACAACAATGCATGATAACAAATGCACCAGGATTGTGCATTTGTGCACGTTTACCGTCTTTCTTCAGGGGCACTGGAGCCTGAGCATCGTCCTTCTTGTCCAGAAGAGGGTTCTTCCTGTCCTTCTGAGACTCTTTCTTTGGCTGCTTAGCAGCTTGAGCTGCAGTCTTAGAACCAGCAGCGGCCCCCTCTTTCTTCTTGTTTTCCGCAGCTTTCAGAACCTCAAAAGGATCCGATTCGTCATCCAATAGCTGGTCGAACCGGTTGGTTACGACACAGCCAAAGCCTTCTTGCAGGTGTCCGGGCATGATGGTGCCCCTTCAGCGGGATTCTCCTCCGATTCTACGAGGCTTGGTGCGAACTATTCGCTAGAAGCTGCCACAAGATGGCTGGGAAGATACCCCTTCTCTTCCGGCGCGAGGAATATCCGGGACATTCTGTAGCGTGACATTGGGGCATGCATTGAAAACAAACTACTAGTATTGCAATATTATTGCTGGCAATAAAACATATAAATTGATTTGATATTGTAACAATTTTTTTTTAAATGTTGTTGTCCCATGACATTGACAAGCGTTTAGAGCTAGGTGAAGTGAGATGAATTATATGTCATCATGGTACTATAATGCAAGTTAACTAAATGACAGCAGGGAGCAATCGATGAGCAAGCATGATTTTTTTCAACAAATGCAAATTATCTACCTGATTGAGATGGGATGACTGCTTATTGATGCACAATTGCAGTAGCCTATCAGACTGAAACCAAACAATCAAGTCTACACCACTGGTAAAAAAAAAAAATGTAGCACTGCATCATTCAACCTCTGTGCACAGCTTGAGATTAGAGGGATTTTACAGTTTATAAAAAGCAGCATAGCAAGTGTAGAGGGGGGCAGGAGCTTGCACTCTGAGACAGCTGGTGGTCATGAAAATGGAATCTGCAGCAAAACTATCCAGTTGCCAAAAGGACAGCTGGACAATAATACTGCAATGACAATTTTGGTTGGCAGGTTTCCAGAAAACAACATGACTTATTTCCATCTGGAAACAATAATTGTTAATGTATTATAAAAATATTACAATATAGTGTCTAAGATAGGAGGCATTTGAAGTGATACATTGCAGATGCCATGCCATACAAGGCCAGAATATACACCTTTGATCTTTTTATCAGAACAAACAGTACTATCGTTATTCCATACGCCAACAACAGCTACAGTACAATACTGTAAACTGTCGAATTTTTTATGAATGACAAAAGCATTCACATGAACAACTAGCGGTTTACTGACGTTGACGTTGTCCATGGAATACCACCGAACAACACTGAGGTAGCAGTGAACCTAGAATCTAGTTAGCAGGGTGACAAAAGTGACCGTTTGTATCCTCTTTGCTCAAACATACCACTTCAGTGAACCTTCAGGAGCGAGAGCAATTGCCTCCATTTACCTTCAATATGTTCAGAGAATTGAAGGGACATGTACATGTACATGTACACACACACACACACACACACACACACACACACACACACACACACACGCAATAAACTCTTTAGGACAGTTAATCAACCTATAAAAAATATATAATTTTCTCTAAATAAATCTTCAGTGGTAAGGCATTTTTATATATAATAAACCTCTTAAAATGCTTTCACATACTTAATTGTATACTATAAAGGGTAGAAAGAATGTGAGTAGCAAGCTTAAAACCTTAATCTTTTACATAAACACAACAAAGCCACCTAAAAAAAAGGATGAAAATGTAAAATTAAGTTTAGTTTATCATTCATATAACATCTTATTGTTGGAAGTATCCCATTGTATGCATTTTGATGTAGCATAGACAGTGTGGCCTTGGGGGAACCATTGTTTTTCCAATGCTGTACTCTGGTCCTTCTGGTTATTGTTCATCTTCACATTCAGACATAGAAGCTTTTCCATTAATGACTTACAATAAATTTTTCTCCATTTTGTTAACACTGACCAGCAAGCTATCTACTAATCTGTCTGGTGGCCATCATGATTATGGGCTTCCAATGTCATGCTCAATTAATCTCCTTCTAACATCCTTTTCAAGTTCAAGAAGTTTCTCATAAAGAAGCTCAGAAATGTCATCTTCAATATCCATCTGAAAAACAAAAACAAAAGGCACACTGTCACATCATGACAACACTACAGCTGTTTTAACAGTCACCCCTCAACAGAGGTTCATACTTTGTCTGCCTTGACAATACCCCCACCTCTATTTTTCACACAATATAAGTAGATGTAAAGCTTGCGGTTGAAAAAGTCCTCTGCTAAAATAGGCCCACGCTTACTTGTCGACTCTGTGTATAGTTGTTACCAAGCCCTGATGTTAAACTGTGGTACTTTGCTCTTGGATCTAATGACTCAGGCGTTTGCAAAAAAAGCCAGTGCTGTAAAAGTAAGATTAAAAAACACATTAAAAGGGTAGTACTAGTAGCCACAAAGAAGCTAAGAATTGTGGAAAGTAGCAGTGGACCTGCGTATACTGTACCAATGCCTCGGCTCCATTGTATGGCGTCAGTGTGAATGTGTTGGTGAAGATTCTGATCTGTTTAGGAGAAAAACAGAAACAACAACAAAATGTATTCAACCATCGCCACACGTTCAGATATACAGTACTGTGCATACGTGTTAGGCAGGGGATGCTGTTTTGAAGGCGAAGGGTGGTCACACCAAATGTTGATTTGATACCGATTTGGTTTCCCCTCACTTTGTATTTCATGAATTGATAAAAAAAAAATTTTTATTCACATTTATATTTTTGTATTTTCTTTTTTAGAACTTTAAAGACTTAACACCTGCCTAAAACATTTGCACAGTACTGTATGTCAACATTTCAGAGGGACCAAGAAGTGAATTTGAAATGTACCAGCCACATGACAGGCATGATGAGTGTCCAGAAGAAAGAAGGGAGGATGCCGTAGGTCAGGTTGGTCATCACTAGTCCAGGACATATCACTGAGGAGTACAGACCCTGTCAATTAAAAAAACATTGAAACATGTTAGTCTTTAGATCCGTATGGTACCGACTTGACTTAGTCCATAAAGGACAAGGGGTGACAAAACTGAAGAAAGAACAGAGCAGGTTTTATTAATAGCTATAGTGAAAAGTTGAAAAACTGTCTTCAGGGAACATCTAGCGACAGCGCAAGGAGAGGAATTTGCAGTATAATAATGCAAATGTTTTTCCTGATACATTAAGACAATTAAGCCTACTATGAACCACAATGAAATTGTGTCGCCTAGCAGAGAAAAAACAGATCATCCATCATTTTCAATCCTGTGCAAACATGTTTGACAAGCAGCCAGGAACCAGTGCTAAGACTAGAACTGGAAGTTTGTCAAGGTGGAAGAAATTAAACTTGCACCTTACACAGTATTTATTGGAAATGACCAGTATTAGTCTTTTTTTTAATACATTTATTTTCTTCTAAACTTAGTTTTTTCCATTCTACAGAGTATAGACTGACCTGGCTGTTTTTGTGCCTGTTCAGGGCTAGACTTAGGAGGTCCGAGGCATACTTGGAGGAGCTGTAGGGCTCAGTCCCTTGTCGGTGCTGGATATCTTCTGTAGTGAAAGCCGAACGTCGGGCATTGCTGGAGGATGTCCACACAACCCTGGTGGTGTGACCCGCCTGGCACAGCAGTGGCTCCAACTCTCTGATCTGTACAACATTATTCTTTTTATTTATGATTTATTTTATTTATACAGGGTTAACCGACTGAGAACAGGTCTCTTTTCCAGCAGTGCCCTGTTTAAAAGGCAGAATATATAAATGACAAAAAAAAATAAAGCAAAAATTAATTAAATTGTTTACAATATAATATTTACAAATGCAATATTTAAGTTTCAACCAAACCAAGAACACTCTTTAGCTCCCAAATCCTCCAGTAATAGTTTAAATTGTTCAACAGAAACAAACTGCTCTAATTTGTTGAAACTTGTTCCATTCATCTGAGGCAAAAAAACTGAAAGCTGATTTACCAAGTTCTGCGTTCACTTTACGGCTTTCATGGGTGATATATATAGTCCTGTGAGCGTGTCCTATGACTACTGGATTTGTGTTTTAATAATGAAGTAAGGTAAAAAGATAACTTGCCCAGCATGCCTTGTAAACAAAAAAGAGACAATGTTTTTCTCTCCTATCACTAAGGGAAGACCATCCCACTTTTGGACTGCTGGAAAAGAGACCTGGTCTCGGTTGGTTAACCCGGTGTAAACAAACAAAATAATAATAATAATAATAATAATAATAATAAATGAAGGTGCTAAGTTACTTTACCAGCAGGAAGTGACCAAAAAGGTTTGTCGAAAAGACTTCAAGTAGACCATCTGAGTTGAGACGGTCCTGCTGCGTTAGGATACCTTCTGCTGTTGCAAACATGTTGATGACGTTACTGCATCATAGAGATGAGATGAAACCAGAGAGGTGAAATAGGTAACGTAAAGAAAAAAAAAGAAATATTCCTTTTATTTTTGTTTGGAATGAAGAAATAGAACATAGATTTAAAAAAATTGAAAATTTCTCTTACCTAGAGAATAGACCCTTAAAAAAGGCCTTAACATCCACTTGTGGATTAGGCATGATCCCAGCATTTAGGTATAGGAAGTCTAGTCTGCTGTACCTGTGGATGGTAACTGAATTGGATCAATAAACATTTCACTGTCATATTTATATGCACATCAAATAGAAAATGGTTTATTGTATAATTTTCCAAGTAATTTAATTAGACTCCTGACCCTACTGTATACAGTGTGGCCCTACCTGGTAATTTAATTGGACTCCTGGCCCTACTGTATACAGTATGTAATAATAGTAATTTAATGTATACACTCCTATAGACTCCTTGTATGCAGTATGGCCCTACCTGGTCTTGACCTCCTCGGTGGCACGGAGCACCGAGCGAACAGAGCCAACATCCAGGTGCAGCAGGTCCACACAGGCATTGGGGTGAGAGGTCAGGAGGGTTGAGCGAGCCGCCTCAGCCCTCTGCATGTTCCTGCAGGCTAGACACAAGCGGATCTGGCTGTCCTCACAGAGCAGACGCTCACATAGGGCCAGGCCAATGCCACTTTGGGAGAAACACTGTTTTAAGTACTTGAAAGGCATTCGTTAGAAATACTATCGTCTTGTTATTTTAACCTGTCTTCATGGACACGCAATTTCACAAATGCAACACACACACACACACACACACACACACACACACACACACACACACACACACACACACACACACACACACACACACACACACACACACACACACACACACACACACACACACACAATGCAGTGTTATTTTGGTAGCTATTTTACGTGTTGTTTTAGTTCAAGATGTAAGTGACTCAAAACTGTTCAATAATAATAATAATAATACATGTTAGGCCTACTTGTATCGCTTTTCTGAGACCCGAAGAATAATATGTCAAACAATTCTGAAAAATGTATCTAAGTTACATTGTAACACAATAACAACGTCTCTACAACACTTGATCCTTACGGAAACGCTAATCAACCTTAAACATAACGCTATAAGAACACAGTACATGTATTTATCAACGGCAGATCAAACTATTTACAACTCATGCAACTTAATGGTAAGTGAGGCTGAACAACGTAAATACTATTCAAATGGACTTACCTGTTTGCACCGGTTACAAGAATAACTTTATACATATTTTACAGATCACAATGATGCAGACTACGGCTTGAGGTGTAATGCAGGTTGTTTTGAGTGACACACCGCTGGTCCGATTCAGGCAGACGCAGGAACAGCCTATCAAACTGCATTTGCCCGACCGTGTATGTGGAGTGATTGGATGTCATGAGATTGATGCAGACCAATCAGATTCGCCATAAACTACATAGAGCAAAAAGATCCAAGATTGACAAAAAGCGCATATAAAAAGGGAAAGGGGTAAAAAGCCTAAAATTGCCATTCTCTAAAATTGCGCTCTTGATTTTGCAATGTTTCGATAGATAAAATGTATCATGAATGAAAAGATTAGATAATATTTAATTGTAACATTTCTAATCGTTTACATAATTTCCTTCCACTTGTAGTGATGCATTTTTTATTATTATTGTGCAATAAAAAGTAACTTTGACAACAAACTTCCATTGGATGTGATCTCGTTGTAGAGTACACTTATGCTTTACGATGAGCCCACCATTTGCTAACTGAAGATTCAAGACTTTTCTGTCAGATACTAGATATTTCTTGTAGCAGGCAGAATTTGATTAAAAAAGTAAGTATCCTACCAATATTTGTAGATCTATACATTTTAAGTAACACTACCACTACTACTACTACTACTACTACTACTACCACTAATAATAATAATAATAATAACGTTACTTAAAGGGCCCATAGATAACCATATATTTTTGTGTGATTCCTTAGTGTCTATGTCATTTCAATTTACACAGGATAGGATGTTATAATATCCAATATGCCATACTCCAAGATGAGCACTTCAAAAGCCAATATTTTAGAGTGGACATGGGTTGAGAGCAGATATGTCATTGGGGTTTTGTTAATTTGAGCCTACGACAGCTCCAGAAGCTTTAACGGTGTCTAAGAGCCACCCCCTCTATATCCGCTCTCGGCACAGCCAGCCATTGAAAAGAACTAGTTTATTAAGCTGTGAGATATTCCTATACCTATCCCTATTCTTGCAGGTACTTTCTGCCAACTCTTTAAGTAGTTTGATTGTTGATATTGCTACAAATCCACGGCATCCAGCTTCCAAAGGACACACCTTTGTTCTCCAACCTTGCTGTTCTGCCTCAGCTGCTAATTCGCTATAGCCGAGTTACTTTCTTTTGTATGCCTTGTCTATTGCTTTGAAGAGCACTGCGGACTAGATTGTGTAAAAAACTCACATTTTATTTTAAACATTAAAGATAAAAACAAACGATCATGTAAAAAAATTACTTTAAGCTGTTGTAGCACTGCAGCCGTGTTTCTTTGGGTTTACCAGCCCTGGTCTCCCCTAGTTAATAATCCTGTAGTTTAAAAAAATTCAGGAAGGACCCCCAATGACGCAATAGAGAGTAATTTTCTCAACTTCTTTGACATTCTGCTGTTTGATTGCGAAATGCTAAATGACAATACAATGTTTAAAATACAACATTGGTATCTGATGAAAAACATATAAAAATATTGAAAATGGGTGAACTATCGCTTGTACCATTAAGAAAACAGCAGCATCCTGGGCTGTCACACAGGCCTACTAACTTTACATTAATAATAATCAGTTAACACCTTGCAGCGTCCACTAATACTATAGCTTTCTTTTCACAAGTTAACTATTGATCTATAGTCAGGTAGGTTTTATGGTTCGGTAGTTTTGTAAAAAAAATAAATATATATATACTACTTTACTTTTCTAATTATAATACTTTAATTATGGTATGTTACAATAGTTCATATACATTTTCCATTGATACTGCACTGTTTAATGTACTTTTACGGAAATGTATAATATAAAATGTTATAATAGGAGTGCTGTTCTAGTTTTTCTATATCATTATAATAATAATACATTTAATTTGTAAAGCGCTTTTCATCAGCACTTTTCACCAGATACATTTAGAATTCAGCACCCATTTTTTAAGCTTTAGTCATGAGTCAAGCATGTTATTATCCTCAAGATTGTATGTTACAATCAGCTGTCTAAAATAACGTTTCTTGATGTATCTTCTTGCTGCTCATTTAAAGAATCATAAACCTATTCTATACCATTGTATTCCCTTTCCTTTATTCAAGATTTTTGAAAAGCAAGACAGCAGAGTCTAAGAAAACAAATACAGGAAATTCATTAAGAAAAGATCAAACACAAAAATACATTTGAACTAGGACACAGAGTACATCACTGGTGCCAATATCAGGTATATATGATTAACTTAAGCAGTTAGATAGTATCTCTATGTCTATGTATGCCCCTATACTGTACCTCAATCTCTGGTCAATATTTGGAGTATAGCTTGGAATGCTGGTGCATGGAGTGAGACATTTAACGGAAGCTGTCAAAAATGTACTGACTGGTGGCTAACTATTTTTGAAAATATAAGAAAACCATGAGAAATGTGTACTTTAGTTTAAAAACCTACTTCAGACAAATTTCTATAGGAACATGTATTTCCTGTGTATATCCGTGTGGTTCCAGGGATGGAGTTATGGCTGTCTCTTTCCCAGCTGGCTGTGTATCTCCTGGAAGGTGGGTCTTTGCTTGGCGTTCCTCCTCCAGCAACTTAGCATCATGTGGCTGAAGACATCGTCAGGACAGCATGCTGGTTTTGGCAGGTACACCTGATAAACATGACAACACAACAGTTGCTGAAGATCGTACCCTTCATGAGAAACGTTCATTTTGATTCCCAGATTTGGACTGGTAACTTGTGAAGAGACGTGCGTATCAATCTGAATACGTTCTCACTTTTAAGTTTTAAAGCCTTGATTAGCTTAAAACGGTCATCATTTAAATGTGATTGCCAATTAAGACATGGTGGGCATGCACCTGTTTGCCCTGGTCCCGGAAGAACTCTCCTGTGTTCTCGATGACTTGCTCATCAGACAGCTGAGAGTAGGGCTGCTCCTTGCACAGTGTGAGGATCTCCCATAGGGTCACCCCAAAGGCCCACACGTCACTGGCCATGGTAAATTTCCCCTGGGAGAGGTACATATCTATATCAGTCACAAACTACACTTACAATAACTTTTGTGCAGTGTGGGGTAGCCGCTACATGTAAAACACATGGATCCAGAAAGCTTTGAAAACGCTGTCTGTGCAAGTTAAACCAAAAAGTATAAATCAGCAGCACAAATAGCTAATATCGATTCCCAGATGCAAACTTTCCACTAGCTACAGGAATGTATACATACGGTATTGTCAAATCACATCTTTCTCTTCTAAATTTGAAATGGACGTAAAACATTTAATTTAAAGGCCCAATTCCCATTGTACAGCCACTGCCACCAGACACTAACCAATAGGATGCTCTCCCACGACATCCAACGGATTGGGAGCACTGCTCGGCCCTGGATGCGGTAGTAATCGCCCCGGTACAAGTTCCGGCTCATGCCGAAGTCCGCGATCTTGATGGTGTAGTTCTGACCCACCAGACAGTTACGCGTGGCCAGGTCACGGTGGACTAAGTTAAGAGAGGACAGGTACTTCATTCCCAATGCTATCTGGATAGCCATGTCGACCAGGTTATCGTAGCTGAAGGGACAAAACAAAACAGATTTAAAGACTGGTAATACGCTGTTGAAATTGGATGGATTAAATCTTAACGAATTTGTGCCATTTGTATATTTTAAGTGTTTTAATATCTTTATTTTGTTTTGTTTGTTTTTTATTTCGTGCCTTGTTTTAACAGGGCACTGCTGCAAAAGAGACCTAGTCTCAGTCAGTTGACCCTGTATAAATAAATCAAATAATAAAAATAAATAAAATAATAAATGTTTGATTGTATTAAAAACGACGTGTTTAAAAACGAATACACGCCTACCTGACTGTGGCAGCACCAAACGTCTGTGTCTTCTCGTCCGCACAAAGCTCCTCGTTCTCCTGACTCGTTTCTAGCCGAAGGTTGGACAGGAACTGGCTTAGGTCTCCATTCTCCATGTACTCAGTAATCATACAGAGGGGGTCCTTCTCAACACACACGGCCAGCAGGCGCACAATGTTGGCGTCCTTCAGCCGAGACATGATGCGTATCTCTTTCAGGAAGTCATTCCTGTTGGGTAGTATATGAAGGACGCTATAAAGTACTAATGCTTTGCTGTAACTATGGTGGCCTCTATGCTTGCGGACCGATAATCTTGTAGTGAGGTATGTGCATGGTTGCGCACATACCTGGCATTTTTGTTAGCGTCTTCTCTCAGAGTTTTCACTGCCACCAGTAAAGGTAAGCCGCTGCTGCTCTCTGCGGATAAAGCCTCATCCACAAACTCTTGCATGCCCTCTGCCTCACAAAGGTGTACCTGTTCCAAAAGAAGGCCTTTGCATTGGCTATTGGCCTTTTTCAAGCCTAGATCTTATCTAAGCTTCTCATTTAACATGGAGTGTAGTCACGCTCATTGCAATAAGTTTTAATTCCACTCCATTTCAACAAGCTCATCTTGGCACCACTGACCACAAACCTCTCCAAACTGTCCCTCCCCCAACTTCTCTTTGAAGGTGAGCTGGTCTCGGGGGAACTCCTTCATGGTTGTGGCCTGGCCTGTCAGCAGGCTCATGTTGACACCAGCGATGGAGTAGGTGCCATTTCCAGAGGCCTCCTGGAGATTGACAATGTCTGCCTCAGCATAGTGCGGAGCTCCGTCTGCTGCACTGCTGGTCTGGGCTGTGAGGCACCACACACACATGTAGGCCAACATAGAGGCACAAGCGATCGTACATACAGTTAGGCCCAAAGATATTTGGACAGTGACACAATCTTCATGATTTGGGCTCTGCATGCCACCACATTGGATTTGAAATGAAACAACTACAACGGAATGGAAGTGCAGACTTTAAGGTTTAATTCAAGGGGTTGACCAAAAATATATGATTAAACATGTAGGAATTGTAGCTATTTTTATACAAACGCTCCTCATTTCGGGGGCTCAAAAGTAATTGGACAAATAAACATAACCCCAAGTAAAATGTTACTTTTCAATATTTTGTTAAGAATCCTTTGCAGGCAATGACTGCCTGAAGTCTGGAACCCATGGACATCACCAAACGCTGGGTTTCCTCCTTTGTGATGCTTTGCCAGGCCTTTACTGCAGCGGTCTTCAGTTGTTGCTTGTTTGTGGGTCTTTCTGCCTTAAGTTTTGTCTTGAGCAAGTGAAATGCATGCTCGATTGGGTTGAGATCTGGTGATTGACTCGGCCATTGCAGAATATTCCACTTCTTTGCTTTAAAAACTCCTGGGTTGCTTTTGCAGTATGTTTTGGGTCATTGTCCATCTGTACTGTGAAGCGCCGTCCAATCAACTTTGCTGCATTTGGCTGAATCTGAGCAGAAAGTATATCCCTATACACTTCAGAATTCATCCGGCTGCTTCTGTCTTTTGTCACATCATCAATAAACACAAGTGACCCAGTGCCATTGGATACATGCCCATGCCATCACACTGCCTCCACCATGTTTTACAGAAGATGTGGTGTGCTTTGGATCATGAGCTGTTCCAATTCTCCTCCAAACTTTCTTCTTCCCATCATTCTGGTACAGGTTGATCTTAGTCTCATCTGTCCAAAGAATGCTGTTCCAGAACTGGGTTGGCTTCTTCAGGTGTTTTTTGGTAAAGTCAATTCTGGCCTTTCTATTTTTGAAGCTGATTAATGGTTTGCACCTTGTGGTGAATCCTTTGTATTTACTCTCATGAAGTCTTCTCTTTATGGTAGACTTAGATACTGATACACCTACTTCCTGGAGAGTGTTCTTCACTTGAGTGGATGTTGTGAAGGGGTTTTTCTTCACCATGGAAAGGATTCTGCGATCATCCACCACTGTTGTCTTCCGTGGACGTCCAGGCCTTTTTGAGTTCCTAAGCTCACCAGTGCACTATTTTTTTCTCAGAATGTACCAAACTGTTGATTTGGCCACTCCTAACATTTCTGCTATCTCTCTGATGGATATCTTCTTTTTTTTCAGCCTCAGGATGGTCTGTTTCACCTCCATTGAGAGCTCCTTTGACCGCATGTTGTGTGTTCACAGCAACAGCTTCCAAATGCAAACGCCACACCTGGAATCAACTCCAGACCTTTTAACTGCTTAATTGATGACAGGTTAATGAGGGAAGAGCCCATGCAGCGTTGTTATTTTTTTTTGCAGCCTTCTGAGTCAATTGTCCAATTACTTTTGGTCCCTTGAAAAAGAGGCGGCTACGTATTAAAGAGCTGTAATTCCTAAACCCTTGCTCCAATTTGGATGTGAATACTCTCAAATTACAGCTGAGAGTCTGCACTTTAAGCCCATATTGATTATATAATTGTATCCTGAATATGTTTTCGTAAACAGCTAAAATAACAAAACTTGTGTCACTGTCCAAATATTTTTGGGCTTAACTGTACATACATTCACACACAAATACAAAATCCGATACAGAGCAACACAGGCAGTCAAGAGTATTATCACATAGGCACGGAAACAAATATCACAAACATGCACAACAGGTAGCACACGCATAGACCTCATTCCACTCACCAAGCTCCTCAGCGGACTGGGCAAACTCGGGCAGCTTGCGTATGAGGTGGGAGGGCTCCTGGTAGTCAGCACAGAGGGGGAAGATCCGCTCATAGGTGGAGTTGGCGTCAGAACCCTCTTCGCTAGATCCGCTGGAGGAGGACTGATTGAAGGAGAGCGCACGGGTCTGGATCGCCAAGCGTGCTGTCAGCTCATCGTCCAGTATTCGCCGAGACGCCTAGGGAGATGGGAGGCCAGGGTCACGACTGGTTTCTTCCAAACAAATTCGTAACACTGTCCGATATGAGATGTGGCATGAGGAGTTTGGATAAGTAAGGCTTTCTCATCATATAGTATATGTTTGAATTATTCTGCAAATGTTTGGTAACTGCCCCCTGCTTCAGTAATAGTTGAACTGCAGTTATTTGTGACTAAATTTCAAGGGGAATGACCTTAATGTAATGTTTTGATCAAGCCACTTTGCACGGTTGTTTTGGAAGGTGGTGGTGCAGCAGAATGTCAAATAACATATTAATGACCCAAAAAAAACGCAATGTCCTATACCTTCTCAAGCATCTTCTGCCACACCTGTCGCCACAGAATGATGACTATGATGGTCAACAAAATGGCAATAATGGCTACAAGACAGCCAATCAGGATCCTAGTATTGCTGTCATCAACCTTGTGTGTGGGGTCGTCACCTAATAGAGATATTATAATGTAATAGAATAACATCCTTATCTTGAGGTATGAAATATTAGGATAGAAAAACGTTTTCGTCCCCAGTAAGTTTCCCATCCTTCATGCATTCAGTTGCAGTAATTTGTAATTTGTAATTTGTCAACCGGATGGATCTGCATTTCATCATCATCTCCACCAGAGGGCACTGTTTAATACAGAAAGGTAGTCCTGTGGACAGGTCCTTGTACAGATGGTTTATTTTACATTGCCTGTTACAATGTGCCCTCTTGGATTATGTGTCTCGTCTGCAGCAATAGATGATAATTGGTTTTTATCACTAACCTGGGAGAATATTTGTAGGGTGACCGCGTTTGCGAGGAGTCAGAGAAGTGTTATAGACTGCTGAGCCTAGGGAAGAAATCAAATAAAGGCAAAATGCAAAGAGAGGAAGGTAAAAATGAATATACTGGATAAGAGGGATGTTATTTCCTCCTATCAATGGCTTGGGCTGTCTCCTTTGTGACCTGAATAAGTTAGTCGAAAAAGTCTGGCTCTGTACAAAGGATTTAGCGTCAAAACGTCTACTTTGTTCCAAAAGCCTTCTCGCTCTCCCGCTCACCTGACTGGAAGGCCACTTCACTGATCAGCAGCCAGGCCTCGCTGAAGGCAAAGCGACACCGGATGGTGCTGGCCGTGCGGTCCCCGAGCGGCACGGTGACAAAACGGGCACTTTGGCTGACCTTGTCCTCTGGTGGTCTGAAAAACACCGGACCAGCCTCCCAGTCCGACTCGGAGCGGAAGTAGCAAGTGGCCTGCCGGAACATTCTCACCCCGCGACTGAACATGTTGCTGCAGTGAACCTGTGTCAGCAGGTAGAAAAGAGGGTGATATTTAATAGAGCGAGACAGGGTGTATGTCTTATATTTCTATGAGAAGGGAGTGGGGAGAGCGGAGAGGGGGACAGAAAAGAGAAGTTGAAGAAAGATAGAGATCAAGATAAAAGGATAAGGAGGAGAGCAGCAAAGGAGACAGATGAGTATATTGAGCACCTATAAATGTAGTCTAGACTAAAGAAAACACTTTCCTTTCCAAAACATGCTATCATATTTATCCGAGGAAGATCCATATGAACCTGACCTTCATGGAGGTAAAGTTCCGGACATGGTCAAAATCAAAGGTCATCTCCACGTAGCCCTTGGGGAAGCTCCCGTTAGCCCAGCCCACGTAGTCGTATCCGGGCCAGATATTGTAGACGTGGCTGTGGAGGAAGTCGTCCAGACCCCAGGTCCCGTCAGTCAGCTGGCCCAGACCCTCTGTCATCCTTGGGGTTCGGAACGGAAACAGGAGATAGATCAGTACGGTTCTTTTTTGGTGACTTTGAAACAATGAGTGAGACTGGAAAACAGGAACTTCACAAATGGACTGTCCAATGACAATCAACGATTTGTACAACGCCGTGAACATGCTAAGTGGAGCCCTCCCTATCCGTATCTCGCACACCTTTCCGATGAGGGTCCGTCATAAACCGAGTCGTTGAAGTACACGTCCAGGTTCCTGTAGGTCATCTGCTGGCCGACGGGAGCAGTGTAGGACACCAGGCCATCTGGCGGGGACGCACAAGGACAGATGGGTTGAACGATTACACTGCGAGACGGGTCTGAAGACAGACGCTCCTGAATTCAGTGTAACTTAAGGGTCAGGACCTAGCCATTCACAGCCGTAGAGCTCCACCCTCATGCACACGATCATGGAGTGGTCGCTGACGGGCATGAAGCGCACAAAGCGGGCAATGATTGGCGGCTCCAGGTCTTTCAGCACCACGTCATAGGCGTTCCTGTTCCCCTCGATCACCTGAGGAACAGGAAGAGAACACCGCCAGAGGAGACGAGGGGTCAAAGGAAGAGATTGCATTCTTGGTTGTGATATCACTCATCTTTTTTCAATATCAGAAAGTCAAGTAATTAATTTCATAATGTCTCTTTATGACGGCGTGTCATCCATGTTCGCTCGCCTGTTGTCCCTTCCTGTCGTGCCAGGCCACCCAGCGGCTGCCGTCTCGGCTGTACTTGATCTTGTATCGCTGGGCGAACTCGTTACCCATGCCGTCAGCGTGGCGGCCCTGGGTGCCTACGAGGGTGAGGAAGTGCAGCGAGCGCAGGTCCACCTGGAGGAACTCCTTCAGACCGTCCGTCTCCGCCATGACGTCAGGACACCATGCCCCGTCACCATCGCCGTCGTCAAAGTCCAGTCTGGAGGGAGGGGGGAAGGAAAGAAGGCCATGTGGAGACAGTTTGAGGAGGGAAAGGAAAACAGGAAACCACTGGGAAGAGGATTAAAAGCAAGCAATTTATTAATCGCCAGGCCTTTTATTTGCCTGGAATGTATAGCATATTTTGGAATGTGGGGGAAATCCAACAATATTGTCTGAGGTTCTATATGTATGGGTAGGTAGGTCTATACCTTCCAAACTTGGCTGCAGTAGACTCTGACCACTGGCTGGAGGCCGAGATGTCTTCATCCTGAATCTGTCCTCCGGTCATTCCCAGGGGATAGCGACACACTCCTAGTAGCACGGGGTATAATAGATAATTTTTTAAAATATGAGTCTAATGACATAGGGTATGCAATACAATTCTATATCATGATTTTACGATGATCATATGTTTTAGGAACTGACAATAGCCAATCTTGTACACAAACATCTCAGTGAGTTGATTACCAATGTGTTTATTTTAGAATGTTTACGTGTAAATCCTGGACATTTGTTTACATGGGCTTGTGTGTGTGTGTGTGTGTGTAAGTAATGCACAAGTTAATGGCTCCTTGCTGAATATGAATGTTGATAATTCCAAGTGTATTTGTAAAACTAGGAGCTGAATCTGCAATGGTCGCCTCTTTTCCCCTGGCCTCTTCCTCCAGACCTGTGAGGCCTCCACACTCAAACAGAGGCATCTCTGTGTAGGTGCCAGTCCAAGCAAAATTAGCTGGGAGGGGCCTTCGATCAAGCTGCCATTTCTTAATTTTCTTTATAACTTTTTCATGATTTGTGCTAAAGTCCAATGAAAGTTGCGATTTTGAAAATGAATAATCATTTTCATTAATAGGCAAAGTACAGAATGTTTAGAATGACTTCAGGCCAATATGCCTATGTTTTAAAATATGTAAACGAGGTAAATGGATGGAATTTGGTCACAACATTTCCTCTGCAGTCCCTGGCATTGTCAGTGTCCTAATTGACCTAAAAGCCTTGCCAATTAGATATAGTATGTCTCTAACTATACTGCATTAACCTTCGAATGCTAAAATATCAAAATAGTAGTGAAGAGCTGAAAAGTAATAAAATAAGTGGAAAGATGTAATTAGTTTGAACCTGTGTGTGTCAAAAAAAACTATCTGTTTAAAAAGCCTCCTCTAATACTTCTATAGCTTCTCAAACACTTTCCTGAATGCCCCTTGCCTGTGAAAGGCCTACTTGTGCTGCTCTATTTGCTGTCTGACCAAGGCATAAACCATACACAAACATTAGTGCGCGCACACGTACGTACAGACACGCACGTCCATGCAGACAAACCCAGCCCACCCAGCCACCATGGACTCTATAATCCATCTCGATTAAGTCAACACGTCTCTGAATCCTTCAGAAGAGTTCATGTTGGGCTAAGCTTATGGTGTGTGTGTGTAGGCAGCGTGAAACAGTCTAGTCCTATTGTTTCCTGTCATCTGAAACACGTGGAAAACAAGACACTGTGCTATTCCCTGCTGGGAGCCACATGTACCTGGGTTGACTTGGGCCCTGGTTGCCGCAGTGACCAGGAAGAGCAGCAGGCCATGTCTCTTCTGTAGCACATCCATCAGCTTCATCTTCAAACAAGCTCTACACATGGGACACATCCCGTCTCAGATAATACAGAGAAAGCACTACTTATACTTCAATGCAGGCTCATTAAAGAAGACGATACTTCTACAGTGACGTAAACGGTTAGACAATGATGATAAAAGGGTCCCTGGCTACAGCGAACTATGCAAACCTTATCATCAATGTGTCAGTAACATGTTGTGTAATCCATTCGTTAAAAACTCTTACACTAGGTTAAAGTATACTTAGTAAAAAATGGGAAATACATATTTCTAAGTAATATTTGAAATCGTTTATTACACATTTTCTATTGATTTTGTATCATTTTGGAAAGCATTATTCCTTGGTTGGGCACAGATACCGCCCGAAGCACAAGGTGAGGACAAAATTGAATGCCATATTTCTGGACAAACCATTTGCCTCACAGAGAGCAGGAAATCGACTTTGCATTGAATTGATTAGGTTGTCTATTGTATCCTGTTGCCTCATTCTCTTAAATGGGTGTGTTGGGGAACAGGTGGGGCATTGTTTTATGCACTGACAAAAACTGCACACAAACCTTTCTGAAAAATAAAAGTCTTCTTGAGTCTATAAAAAGATACAAAATTGGAGCGGAAACATAAGTCTTCCATTCACGTTTTTTGCTCAGTGTACATACTAAGTAGTGATGTCGTCAGTGTGTTGTTTGCATCCCCTTAGAATAAGAAAGAGGACGACTCCTAGAATTTTTTTGAGTATATAAACTGCTGAAACTTTCCAAAGTCACAAACATACAGATACACAGAGCTCTCCTTGTAAACGCAGGTAAAGACTCCCACTCTCACCAGACAGAAAAGGCTGTCTGAAGCCTCTCCATTTATTTATCTTGTAAAAGGGCCCGTAAATGCCTCTGCAAAATATAGCCTGCTGCCAGTCCATTCGGGCACGATATAGGAGTCTTTGATTACTGAACTTAAAGTCACTGGTTTGCTAAGTTCACCAAAAATGTAATCATGGGGAAAAATAGTGACGGCGTGTTATTGTGTGGCCTGGGGAAAGTCACGTGAACAGAATCTAATGCCAATAGAAAGGAAAGATTGTCCATCTGGAGTTCTGTGTGGTCTCATCTTGAATTCAAATAATGAGAATTTTATTAATTACAATAATAAAAATATAATTTTCGTAAAAGATATTACTATCTAGTGAGGAAAGCATTTGGCTATACACACTGTTTGTATGAAGTGTGTAAAAGCTGTTGCCTTCTTGTTGTAGCATGCTATACAATTGGAACAACAGCAAAGCATGACAATAAAAAAGAATTAAAACGAATTAGAATGCTGACTTTGGCTTAAAGAAAGACCTGGGTGAATTTATCAAATGGACTTTATTTTGTTTTAATTTATTTTAGATCAACGACAGATAAAAGGCATAGGTTCAACCAGCCATACTTGACCGCATATCTGATTCTACAATATGTTACTAAGATAAGATATCAAATTAGTAAGACTTACTTTTCACACAGCGCATCTCCTTATCCTAATTCATGTGTCTTGAGGAATACTCCACTGACTTTGTGCACTCAGCACCAAAAGTCCCTGACCTCTTCCTGGGAATGACTTTCTTGGAAAGGAGGGAGAATAAGGAAGAGGGGAAGAGAGAGGGAGTCAGAGTGGGAGGAAAAGGCTGATGTAAGAAGCTTTCCGGCTAAAGGAAAGAGAAATAAAGACAAAAAAAGAAAAATACCAGTTTGGGATTCTTGGGGTGTCGCCAAAGGACCCAGAATTCCACCTGATCCACACAAGGTTTCAATTATGACCCAGAGGGGCAGTGTAAAGTAGCAGCCTCTGTTGGTGTGCCAGCGGCTACTGAAAAGGGCCGGTTTACATTCCTGCAGAGGAGACCTGGTCATTAAACTTGGAGTGATGAGGTTTTATAAACTTATGAAAGTATCACAAGATGTTGAACAAATAGAGCCATGGCTGAACAGAGCATGAGGATGTTCAGACAAAGATTGAATGAAGTGTTTGAAAAGCTAAAAGTTTGGCTTTAGATGTTGTGACAACAACTCAATTATGTTATTCATGCAGCAGTTTAATCTAATGATTGTGGATTCTTAAAATCTATCTTAACAGATGTTTTGCTAAAGTATACATCTTTGCTTGTTATCTTTGTAACAGAAAGAATATGTGACTTTGTATCAGCGAGTCCTGCCGTGGAACTGTGAAGCAGTGCTGGTAGAAAACCCATACCAACATTTAAGCAGCTGCAGGCCTCTTTCCAGTAATATACTGTACCATGAGATGGCAGTAGACCTCTATGCTGTTTATTTCTCTCTAATGAAAGATCAGAGCTGGCCCTGACTTTCCTGGGGCCCTAAACACAATTTAGTTGAGGGGCCCTCCAACTAGTATTTGCTGAAGATGGCTGTACTGGGTCAGTGTTAGTACTGGGTGAAGCTGGATCAACTCACTGGCTGATGATCCAGCATCTCCTCTACAAACAAGCATTGCACAATTGTCAATTATACATAGCAATACTATCATTCATTTTAAAAGCTGTCTTAGGCCCATTCACACTAGCACCAGTTTTCGGCACTACATTCTTCAAACTTGACCAATGACTTAGGCTATATAGCCTGCTATATTTTATATTTTTAAACACTAGTCATCATTCTAGGGTGCACCTTCCCAGTATTTTGTTTGTGGTGCTAAACCAAAATCATATAGTTACAATGTTGGATGGCCTATGTAAACGTAAAAGGTTGTGCCATGTCAACAAACATGCTAAGGTTTTGTCCCGAACTAACGTTACACGGAAGTCCCACCCACAGGAGTGATTGACAGGCAAAAGTGTTGAAATCGAAAATGCGAAGTCAAATTGGATTGCGAAGCTATTTGAATTTTGTCACAAAAATGCATGACACTCAGGAAATTAAATGACAAAGGAGTGAATTTTGAGTTGTGTCGCTTTGCCATGCTGGCAAAGAAATGGAATTATCAATGTCACATTGTGTTTTAGATATATTTCAGTCACAAATAATGCAGTAACAATTAGTCAATTAAATGCCAAAATGAACATCGATTTGTCATTTGAGCATTTTTAATTTTCAATGCGGCAAGGTTCTGCCTCACATGTAGGACATGTGAAACTAAAAGTCGAATGGACAATGCTTTTTAAGTTTAAATTTGGCATTCAGTGGCCGTACACCAATATGAAAATGAAAATACAAACTCATCTTTTGCATTTGGATTTTAACTATGACCCAGATGATGGCACTCAAAGTGAAATCGAAATTGCAATCCCATGATTGCTTTAGAATTTTCGAGTTTGACTTTTCATTTGAATTTTGGCCGTGATAGACTTCCATAACACTGATCCTAAGACCAGAACTTGTTCAATATACTTAGTTAATTTAGTTTAAAGAACAACATATATCGTTTTGGAAAATGGGTGAACTATCCCTTTAAGTGCATAGGGCTAACCACAGTGCTCGAGATTGAACTATGGCAGGGTTATGTGGAATGTGTTAATAAACCAAACGGTAGTACTTCATCATCATATGTGTCCACCATTATATTATGCTGAAGCAGCACTGCCAGCAGCAATTAGCACCCCTGTCAACAAGCAGGGTCTGGACTGCAGTTCGCTTGTGCTGCAGGGTCAGGTTCTGCGCTCTAAGGCGGTCAGTCCAATAACTGCGACCCATCACATCGCATTTGCTCAGGGAAATGCATTTTCTACTTCCAGTTTATTGCCAGCCAACATACAAACTATTTTAAATTGTAGGCTACTAGTAATGTACTGTAATATACTTCTTTGCACTTTCATTATGTGATTATAAGATGTATTAATGTAAACAATCTGTCACGCTGACCGATTTAGATGAGCGACTCTTTGCTAAACCAATCAAATTACCGATTTATTTCAGTGGAGGTGGGAGGGGAAACGTCAACGAAGTTTTCTGTTAACCTTTGTGTGGGGTCACTGGAGTGGATAAAATGACTTCATGAAAGCCGTGTACTAGATTATTGGTAGGGACAATTCAGTGGTCCCTCTGCATTGGTAGGGACATGTCCCTACCGTCACGCCCTAAATCTATGCCTATGGTCTGATGAGACAGATTTTTGGCCAAGAGAACCTTTACTGCAAGATACCTGCTTCAGTCTGCAAAAAACTGAAGCTTGGGAGAAACTTCACCTTTCAGCAGGACAATGATCCCAAGCAGAAGGCCAAAGCAACACAGGAGTGGTTAAACAACGAAAAGGTTAATGTCCTACAGTGGCCAAGATAAAGTGCAGATCTCAATCCCATCGAGAATCTGTGGCACTGTTTGAAAGTTGCGGTCCATAAGCGTCATCCAACCAAACCTGAACAACCTGGAGCAAATCTGCCTAGAAGAATCGCCAAAAATCACACCTCCACTCTCCCCTGTGCGCAAAGCTGGTACATACTTACCCCAAAAGACTTAAGGCTGTTACAGCAGCAGAAGGTGGCTCTACCAAATACTAACGTGTAGGGGTTGAATACTTATGCAAGCAGCATTTTTCAGTTTTTTATTATCTTTAAAAGATCGGCTGACGGATAATTAATTTTGGCATTGAAAAGGTACTGTTAGAGTATATGAGATTGCTATAAAAATACCGACTGGAAAGATTTGTATAACTATCAATTATAATCCAGACAAATCTGATAAGTTTCAAGGGGGTTGAATACTTTTGCAAGTCACTGTATACATACACACACACAGCAATGTTAGTTGTCAGACAGCAAGCATGCAGTGTGATGTAGATTATTGATCTGCAGGGTGTCATGCTGCTCATAGGAAGTTCATTCTGCACAATTTTCTCTCATGATCCATATTCGAGCCTCCAAATTTACCCAAAGATGGGCTTTCTATGGGAGTAGCACCATTGTTCTTTCGCTATCACAACTAGGTCATCTCATTTGCATAAGGCCTTTAATACAAAGTCCATCTTGAAAAGATTTATAAATACCAACGTGTCCGGTGCATTTTAAAAAGGTCATTTGCTGGAATTGGACTTAAGTTGATGAGCCAGGATGAAAGCCAGTGAGCCTATTAAGGAAAGTGGCATTTTTCAAATATAATCTTCCACTAAAATCAATTCATTTTCGGTAAACTGTACTTTCTCATTTATAACAGGAAATGGAGCAGAGTAGGCGTACGCGGACATGCAGTTTCTAATACAGCTAAATTATAATCAGCATGTGTTTCAACAAGAGATCAATAAATAAAATGCACACTTCTTTCGGACACACTTCAAAACGACCTTGAAAACTTGTACAATGTAGCACAATGTAGGGGAGAACTGACTTAGGCGAAGAGATAGAGACAATGGGATAAAGAGAAAAGAGGTAAAGATAGAGTATCAAATGAAAGAGAAACTGAGAATTATTGATTTTGAAAGTGCTCAAATACATGTCCCAAATACAATTAGTTAGAAAGTAGGACCCCGCTCTGGGCGGCTATCTAGCACTGCTTGGCAACTGGCCCAGTGGAATTTTGAAGGGACCAAACAGTTACTCAGGCAGCATGGAGACATGAGGGAGTAGAGATAAGCATTGCAGCATCTGATTGAAAACTAAAGTGTGACGTTGCTGCAGTGACGCAGTGGAACTTATAATACTGCAGCAACCGAGCTGCTGCCCCCCCCCCCCCCCCTCCGGATCAGACGAAATCTTTTGACATTAGATATCAGATTCAGTGGCAAACTAGGGAGAGGGAGTAAAATGTGCGGACGACTAATAAAATATGCAAGCTTGTTCACAAGTTGATTTTAATGGTTTAACATTCATGAAAACAATAAAATAAAAATCGGTACAATGCATGCGTTTCAGAATGCTATCTTAATATAAATCTAAGTCAAGTCAAGTTTCATTACACAGCAAGCTTTTGAATGACACTTCAAAAGATTTTTTTTATTTTTTTTATTATTTCTCTCATCAGTCCGGAAAAAAAACAAGAATGTTCATTCCGGTTTTACCATCGTTCAACCTCACAGAAATATCACAGTGTAACAAGTCGGGGAAAAGGGTCTGGCATAATGCTATTGAGCATAAAGATAAAACAAATTATATACAAGATCAATATATGTACAGTATTAGACTAAAACGCATACACACACGAAGCATGGAACAAATCACACACAGTTTGACAAACTTAAATTCTGTAAACCATACCACAATGTGAGTTTCACAAATTGGGACAAATGTGAGTGCGTTGAAAGGAGGCAGAACAATAGTTTGAAGAGATAACCTACCCAGTTACCTTATCCCCTGAGGGATATTGTTCACAGGCATCGAGCCCCTTGAGGGCTTAACGGCACATCCATCTCAGCCCCATGAGTATACCTTCTCTCCTAAGGGATGAGGGATTTTGGCCTGGTGTTCTTCCCGATAATCATGCCATCTCTTAGAAGAAAAGGGAGAGCCAGGTCTTGCGTTATAGGGGCAGAGACACAGCCATGCCCACCCCTAAGGGATGAGGTGTACTCTCCTTAGGTGTGAACTGAAAGGCCACCACATCCTCAAATGAGTCACCCCCCCCCCCCACCACACCCCTCTGGGCGGAGCTACACGGCCATCTCATCCTCTAAGGAGTCCCCGGGGCTCTCTGCATTCAACACGTTAAACAGCTGCGCGGCCCCCTCCGGCCCCGCACCCTCGCCCGCCCCCTCGCCGTGCCCCCAGCTGTCCCGGTCGTCGCTCTCGTCCGTGTTGGACTCGTACTCCGAGCCAATCCCCGACTCCCGGAAGCGCAGGAATTCCAAGGCCCCCAATACCTGCTCACCCAGCGGCGAACTCTCGCTGGTACCCCCATCACTAGGCGTCTCCCCTGGATCCTGGCCCTGCTCCTGGCTGTCTGGCCCACGGGGGAAGCGGAAGCACTCCAGCCTGACCATGCTACCGCCGAGGCCCAGACGGCTGCTGTCTAAGGCCCTGGTGCCTGGAGAGCAGGGCGCGGGGAGGGTGGCGGTCCAGGGGCCGTTGCTAAGTTGGGATGTGGGCTGGAGCTGGCCTAGCAGGGTGCCTCCAGTGGTAGGGGTGGTGGGGTTACGGAGCAAACTTGGGGGCTTGGCTCGGAAGGTGATCTCTAGAAGACTATCCTGGGACCCCGCTGGCAACATAGAGGGGGATGGAGAGAGAAGAGAGAAACAATAAAAAGAAAAGTAAGAACCACAAACTACATCCTCAGAAATCACTGAACAAAGACATCGGTAAAGGTCAATCACTGAACAAAGACATCGGTAAAGGTCAATCACTGAACAAAGACATCGGTAAAGGTAAATCACAGAACAAAGACATCGGTAAAGGTCAATCACTGAACAAAGACATCGGTAAAGGTCAATCACTGAACAAAGACATCGGTAAAGGTCAATCACTGAACAAAGACATTGGTAAAGGTCAATCATTGAAGAAAGACATTGGTAAAGGTCAATCACTGAACAAAGACATCGGTAAAGGTCAATCATTGAAGAAAGACATTGGTAAAGGTCAATCATTGAACAAAGACATCGGTAAAGGTCAATCATTGAAGAAAGGTCTTTGTGTTATGTTCACTCGTAATAATAGGTGTAAAGAGGAGACGCGAGGAGAAGGGCTAGGTAGAAGACGGCGTGAAACAGATTAGAGGAGGCAGCCTGACAGGCTAGAGAAAGGCGCCCGCTGACCAGCTGGAATGCCAGCCTTTGATAATTCATAGGGACACACACCACCACAGGGCTACGCGCAGAGAGGGAGGGTGGCAGCCAAGAGCAATGGAATCCTTGGAGAGGGTGACCACGGGCAAATTAATATTAATCAAACATCAGCTCAGAGATGAATGAGGAACAGCCATAGGCGTAGATTTAGGGCGGGACGGTAGGGACATGTCCCAACCAATGCCGAGGGACCACTGAATTGTCCCTACCAATAATTTAGTACACGGCTTTCGTTAGGTAATTTTATCCACTCCAGTGACCCCACAAAAGGGTTAACAGTAAACTTCGTTGACGTTTCCCCTCCCACCTCCACCGAAATAAATCGGTAATTAGTTTGGTTTAGCAGAGAGTCGCTCATCTAAATCGTGCAACAGTCTGATGTTGCACACCTGTGGCAATAAGAAAGCAGACAAGGAGGACAACCTGGACAGGAATATGATTTGTGAGCTTGTGGTAGTCAGTGAGACATATTGTTTACATTAATAAATCTTATAATCACATTATGAAAGTACAAAGCAATACATTTCATTACTAGTAGCTTACTGTTCAAAATTGTTTGTTGGCCAGCAATAAACTTGATCTGGCCAGCCTGCCATAGTTGAGTGGGCTGCCATGTATATTTAGTGAGCAATTTGGCAGGCAGCTAACTCAGTTGATAGTCTAGTAGATAGAGAAGCCAAAAAGCAGCCAGAAGATTACCGGTTCGGATCCCAGGCCAGGTGACACAATTAAGTATTTTTTATGTAAATGGGCCAAATCTTCAGTCCCCCGGCCATCACCCAACAGTGGTTACAGAATGATGTCCCCACCAATGCCTAAACCAAACGTACGCCCCTGGGAACAGCAATAAGGGATAATGAGAGAAAGGGATGAATGAATTTGCTGCGAGGCAGAGGAATGGAATGAAGGAACGCAGAGAGCTAATGAGAAAAAACATCTAAATGACAGACACAAAAACAGACAGAGGCAAGTACTGCACAGGGACCAAACACAGAGAGCCATTTGTCACTCACTGGAGCTTAGTCCACCGTTAGCCTTGAGTTCCAGCTCTTGGACCTGTTTAACCAGCAGAGAAATGTGCTGCAGCAGGTCTGTGTTCTGTTGCAGCAGCCTCTGGACTCTTGCCTGAGCCTCCGTCCTGGCACACACCTCCACCGACAGCTGCTCCTGGAGCACACGAACCTGCACAAACAAAACACACACACACACACACACGCACGCACACACACAAACTCTAATTGTCAGTGCAGAAAACAAACACAGTCTACCTTGAAAGGGCAAAGGATTGGGAGAAAAAATGTGGGGGGAAAAGTTTAATAAAATTCCCACAACAAATGCATTACCATCCTAAAGCGGAGACACTTCTAGCTAACGATCAAAGTATCCTACCTTCTGCGAAGCGGCTTTGTTCCTTCAAGTTTGATAGCATCACCTTGTTAAAGCGCCGTGTCATCAGACGGTGCCGATAGTAAGACAGCAGAATGCAGATTGACACCTTGGATCTCCAAGCTTATTAGCACAGAAGAAGGAATATGTCTGCCAACCCCCAGAGCTTTGAATAGGTGCTTTGCTCTGACTCCTCTGGGAGCCTCGGCAGAAATAAACAATCCCTCCCCTAGTGGGATAGACTGTCGATATGCCTTCCCAAAGGACAAATTCTACGTCTCATCGTTGTCTTGGAGCAATAAATTAGTTCTTAATTTTGTCTCATTTGTGCTCGTTTGTTTCTGACTTCCTGCTCCTAAAGGCCTCTTAGGAGCAAAGGAAGGTAAGTAAAGAGAACTTGATTTTAAGACTTGGATGATCTTTGATTGAGATAAAAATATGTGTCAGAAATACTTGCAGATACAAATGAGACTCATTAGAAACAATTCCGAGATCTCCTTTACTGCTCAGTTTAAGACAAATGTGAGACTATAAGTCACCATAGGAGATTTCGAGAGGCAGCTAAGTCTCATTTAAGTCTAGGAGAATAAAAGAGACACTAACAAGAGCTCACTTTTTGGATTTTGCTTTCCTATGGGTTGTCTTAGGGTCGGACAGAGAAATGACTCCCAAAGTCAATGAAACTTCATGTCCACCCACTTGTAAGGTCAAATGCTGTTAAACAGCTCCTAAAAATGATATGGCACAGTGTCAATTCACTTACATGTTGGTATTCCAGCTAAATATGATATGGCTCCTCAGAGGTAATGTGACTTGGAAACTCCTTCTATTTTATTTATATCTTGACTCCATCTCTTCCATCTGACTTGTAAGAGACCATACGACCAAACCATGATGTTACAGCCTAGCATACAATATTTTTTATTAAATATAACATATTTAAATAAAATTACAGAGGGATTGTGTAGGCAGTCACTAGTTCCCCATTTCCTAT
>JAPMUY010009252.1:0-80360 GCA_026901105.3 Galaxias olidus
TGATGTAAAATCTTAACTCTCTTGTGCATTTGAACGCACTAATTACCTGAATCACAATGTATAAATCAACATATGCGATAATATGAAGGCACGATTGACGCAACTCAAGATTGGACTAAGCTATTGAATTAGAATGCATTTTATGAAATTGTAATGAGATATATTCTATATGTTACACAAGGCGCCGACTAGGCCTGGTTTATTAAGATAAGAGCCAATTTAACTTATCCGTGTATCAGGCATAATGATGATCATACGTTTGAATAGTCGGTTCTATGCAATGACGTTGCCTACAGTATACAGGTGGGATTGTATTTCTTTCTGGCTACTGGCCTGATCTATAGTATTGTTTTTTAAAGTGCTCATCTGAGATTATGGCATAATGGATATTATCACACTGTGTCCCCGTGTATTTAAAAAACTCAGATGCTTTTCTGCTCACCACAGTTGTACGGAGTGGTACTCTGTTGACCTCTCATCTATTATTTAGATTGCTTAATGCAATCACATACTGTTATCGGAAAGTCATATTATTATTATTAGGCCTATTCTTGGCGCCTTATCTACGCCTGCAGTTTTGACCCAATATATTCCATTCCAGTGCACACATGTCTTGGATATTGCAGTCCATTGCGCTTACATACGGCTAAGTGATCGGTTCACGTGTTATATTTCTTATTTTTTTAAACAGTTTTTGGCCCCATTGATATGACTGGGGAGAGGGTTGTGAGCACTCTCCACTTGTGATACCATCGCCAGATGCCCTAAAACAAAGGTTGAGCTAACACGAGGACGTAGGGGAGACTGGGGACGGTTGCAACACTTTTTGTATTTCTCTGTTACTCTGAGACTAATTGACATAGACCAGCCAAACATATTAAACTTATATCTGTCTTCTAATAACCCATACAATTTTAAGATGACTACATTTGAAAAGCTGACTACATATGACATATAGTTCACAATATTTATATGAATGGAAGAAGTCAGATGTTGCAACTGGCTCCAAGTGGGCGTTTACACTTGTGTTCAGTTCAGCGCTGTCCTCCAACACACGAGGACGTAGTAGTTCTGCAGCGCTTATTTTAGGGGGCTGGCCACCCGCACTGCCTGGTCGCTGACGGTGGGAACGCAATCACATCACATTTGCCCAGGGAAATGCATTTTCTAGTTAACACGTTTCTATTCGCAGAACTGCCACTCACTGACTGTGTTTTCTTTATTGTTCTGAGTAAATTGACTGTTGTGAGTGAAAATTTGAGATCAGCATTTTTAGAAATACTCACACCAGCCCGTCTGGCACAAGCAATTACGGCACGGTCAAAAAATGTTTTCCCATTTTGATGGTGAACATTACCTGGCCTGTATGTGTGGAATTGTATCTTGATGCTACAAGATTGGCTGATTAAATTGCATGAACGAGAAGATGTACTTTCCAAATAAAGTGCTCAGTGAGTGTTTCAATATACACAGGATAAGATGTTACAATATCCATTATGCCATATTCCAAGATGAGCACTTCAAAAGACAATTAGTTAGAATGGACTTGGGTTTAGAGCAGATTTGTCAAGTGGGCACCCTCCATCCCAGATGTTTAGTTAAATTGAGCCCACGATGATATGTATGTTTTAATCTTTGAACCTTTGATTCCCTTTCTGTAATCATAGATATGTATATGCAGTTAAATAATATTCAGGATGTCATCTGATGTGTGAAGCCAGATGTGGGGGTAAAGTAAGACTGATTTCTATAATTAGCAATACAAAGTAAGTACTAGCAACAAAAGAGGGTGACTGGAGTTATAGCCTGCCATAGTTAGGTGGGCTGCCACATACACTGCTCCAAAAAATTAAATGAACACTTTTTAGTCAGAGTATTGCACGTAGAAGGTCCTTAACCCATCAGCAGGACCGGTATCTGCTGCTTTGTGCAAGGAGGAACAGGATGAGCACTGCCAGAGCCCTACCAAATGACCTCCAGTAGGCCACTGGTGTGAATGTCTCTGACCAAACAATCAGAAACAGACTTCATGAGGGTGGCCTGAGGGCCGACGTCCCCTAGTGGGCCCTGTGCTCACTGCCCAGCACCGTGGAGCTTGTTTGGCATTTGCCATAGAACACCAGAATTGGCAGGTCCGCCACCGGCGCCCTGTGCTTTTCACAGATGAGAGCAGGTTCACCCTGAGCACATGTGACAGACATGAAAGGGTCTGGAGAAGCCGTGGAGAATGTTATGCTGCCTGTAACATCGTTCAGCATGACCGGTTTGGTAGTGGGCCAGTGATGGTCTGGGGAGGCAAATCCATGGAGGGACGTACAGACCTCTACAGGCTAGACAACGGCACCCTGACAGCCATTAGGTATCGGGATGAAATCCTTGGACCCATTGTCAGACCCTACGCTGGTGCAGTGGGTCCTGTGTTCTTCCTGGTGCACGACAATGCCTGGCCTCATGTGGCGAGAGTATGCAGGCAGTTCCTGGAGGATGAAGGAATTGATACCATTGACTGGCTCCCACGCTCGCCTGACCTAAATCCAATAGAACATCTCTGGGACATTATGTTTCGGTCCATCCGACGCCGCCAGGTTGCACCTCAGACTGTCCAGGAGCTCAGTGATGCCCTGGTCCAGATCTGGGAGGAGATACCCCAGGACACCCTCCGTCGTCTCATTAGGAGCATGCCCCGACGTTGTCGGGCATGCATACAAGCACATGGGGGCAATACACAGTACTGAGTATTTTGAGTTGCTGCAATGGAATTTCACCAAAGTGGACTAGCCTGTTGCATTATTTTTTCACTTAGATTTTCGGGGTGTCTTTGAATTCAGCCCTCTGTAGGTTGATAATTTTCATTTCCATCAAAAGATGTGGCATCTTTTCGTTCCTAACACATTATCCAGGCCATATCAGTACAGATATCCAGCATGATTTTTTTTTCACATTGAGATCTGATGTGTTTTCAAAGTGTTCCTTTAATTTTTTTGAGCAGTGTATATTAGGTGGGCAATTTGTCAGGAAACCATCTCGGTGGATAGAGAGAAGCGGACTAGTAACCGGAAGGTTGCCTGTTTGAATCCTTGGCAAGATGGCACAGTGTAAATGTTTGATGCAAATGAAAAAAATCTTCTAAATTCTAATCTGTTCCAATCCATTCACACATTCGAGCAGGTTACGCATTTGAGTGTGGGATTTTTCACGAGCAGTACTGTGTCACGGGCTGGCAAAGTTCAGTAGACCCAAGCTCAGGTGAATGGTGAAAATAAGTATTTATTCTTGGAAAAACGGGATCACAGGAAGGCTACAGACCACACGCAACATTAAACAATGCACCGACAAGGACAAACACAAGTGATAGGATTCAAATACCAAATCAAAAACACCAAGAACCAATCAAACACAAGAACCCGGGTGGACACAATGACGCAAACAAGGACAGGTGAAACCAATAATTACACAGAGAAACCCCACACCGTGACATACTGCTTTAACTCACTTTGCCTTGCCCTGTGTGTGCGCAATCTGAGCTATGAGAGTTCCTAGTTGTCATAGAAACACCCCTCCCCCTCCGCCTCGGCATGCTGCTGACACTCTTGTGCAGCATCTTCAGAGCTCTGTGTGTTGTTGCCTTAACACAATGAGAAAGGATGGGCAATGGGCCACATGAAAAGAAGGCTTTAGGCTACCCACCCAATCAGAAGTTAGAAATGGTGCTGGTATTTTCTGTGCTAATTTTCCATTGGCAAAAATGAAAAAACTTCTCAACTTTTGATTGGGTGGGAAAGATGCACATTTGGGTGGGCTGTGCCCACCCTTACCACTGCCTACCACCGGCCCTGTTGGAGTTTCTCTTTTAACTGAAGAGCCGTTGATATTCATTAAGCCAGTAAACTAGCTTGTGATGTACAGACAGCTCTTAGTCCTGTCTAAGCACCCTAAACACAAACATTAGTTAAGCTTTTAGGTGACTTTGGACTGGGCAAATAACCTGCAATGACTAGTATGGAAAGCGATACTGTCATGTACATTTATGTCTCTATAGTAAGCAATGTGCACCTGCTTAGGATTTGTTTAATACTACTCTATTCTATAATAATTCTATAAAAGGTAAGTCTTTCCTGCAGAGCGTCATTTATCAAGCCTGATTATCTTCTTTTCATTGCTCAGGCATAGGGAATAGGGATAGGTATAGGGATATCGTCATATATTAAGCCTTCTGGGAAAAGAGGTGGTAAGTATCTCTGCGTGGCATTGAAAGCCTGCAAATTAATCTCTCGTTTAATAAATAAAACATCTGGGATGGAGGGTGCCCACTTGAAAACCCCTATGACATATCTGCTCTCAACCCAAGTCCATTCTAAAATATTGTCTTTTGAAGTGCTCATCGTGGAATATGGTATAATGGATATTTTAATGTCCTATCCTGTGTATATTGAAATGTCTCACATAAGATATGAACATAGTCCAAAAACACAATTTCTCCTTGTATAGGAAACTGAAGAAATTCATACGAAGAAGGAAGTCTGATATGGACTCTCAACAGGAGGAGGACTTAAACAAGACGCTCCAACGTCATGAGAAAGATCACTTTCTGGACCCCTTTGTTGGCCTCAACCCTGAATACATGGAGATGAGTAAGTCACACAAACTACACCAGGTAGCAAATTGCTGAATAAACCTTTGAACTACGCATTGACACTGCAAAAGACCATTGCAACTTTACTTTGAAAACCAATTTTTCGCCCTACATAATTAGAATTGTAGTTAGTGGTAACATGCAAATTGATTTCAACATGATACAATGTCTTGTCTTGTAGAAGAGCTTTGTAAATCGGTACTTTTCCAAAAAGGCAATGAAGGACCTCTTACACTAAGATCTATATAAGAACTTCTCAGCGCGACTAGTAATAATCAACAGTGTATACCTGTCAGGCCCTGTGTCCCATTGTATCATCCATGGTGGAGCGGATGCTTCATTCAACCATACACGCTGTAATAATATTTATTTTTCAAAAGAAAGTTGCAATGGTCTTTTGCAGTTGCAATGGTCTTTTGCAGTGTCAATGCGTAGTTCAAAGGTTTCAAAGGTTTATACAGCAATTTGCTACTTGGTGTAATAAAAATAATCATAATGTTAGCACGTTATTTCACAGTTAAAGAAATTACCAATCAAAGCGATACCTCACCCATTTAAGATTTTGTCATGTTTTTCATCAAATACCAATGTTGTATATTACACATTATAGTCATTTAGCGTTTCACAGTCAAACGGCAGTGTCAAACAAGTTGGGAAAATGGCAAATGTCTATTTGAGAGTAATTTCAGATTTTTTAAAACTGCGGTTATTTCCAGCCAAACTTTTACCTATGGGCATTGTGATGTACGGTGAATTAATAATTTAAATGCCGGTGGTCCGAAAAATATGGGAATTTCACTTACATTGATCCCAAACTTGTTCAATACACTTATCTTAATTTAAACATCAATATATATTGTAAAAAATTTGCGAAGTGTCCTTTTAAATTCTCCAAACTAGCCTGGTAATAACTGGTATTTACCAGTTCTTACAAGAACAATGTCAATGTTGGGTTCTGGTCATTTGTGTTACAATTACCAAGTAAGTACCCCAAACTAACCTGGTAATAACTGATATTTACAGGTACTTACAAGACCAGTGTTTTTGTAGGAATTAGGTAATTTGGGTTATAATTACCAAGTACTCAAAACCAGTGTTGGGACTAACGCGTTACAAAGTAACAAAGTAACAAATTTCACTACTTTTCGCGGTAACTAGTGAAGTAACGCGTTATTATTCACATTTGAGTAACTAAATTACAGTTACTGAAAATATAAATGTGGCTGTTACTAGTTACTGTTATTTTACCCATTTTACCGGTAACAAATGTGTATTTATTTTTGCCTACTCTTGTCCTGTTTACATTTCTGCGTGCAGTTCGGGAGCTCACCCTTCTTATGCCCCCTCAAAGTTATTTTATTAGCGTGAGGAAGAAGGTTACAGCGAACCACTTGTGCTATTTAGGGTTTGCTAATGTTATTCAAATGTGTATTGTTACCTAAGGATGTTTCATAACGAAGTAAATGCTTTTTAAGGGGTGCCTCTGGTATTCTTAATTCATACGTTTTGGTTCTGGAGGAAACTGTGGTAACTAAACTGGTAATGAACGACTTTAGCTGTTGTACTTGTAGTTGTTAGCTAGGTAAACTTGGCTTACTGGCTAGCTAAAGTCACAGCTGCGGTACCAGCGTGAACAAAACTTACTACTGTTTGCTCGGCTGATCTGGAGGGTGGCTTGGACACAAACAGTACAGGAAATATATTGTTACTTTAAACTTAAATAACATTCACTGCTGAGCATTTTGTAAAGCTTTGCATTTTATTTCGTCCGCTTCCAATGTGGGAATATTATTTTAAGCTGTGAATGTAAGCCGTGAGTTTTGAGGCTTGTTGGTTGGCCATTTGAGACTAGAAAAAATAAGTTGAAAAAATATTTTGTGTGGTTTATTCAATTGCTTTGTAAACAATTCATGGTTTATTCGATTATTATTTGTGTTGCTGTTTTAAAATATATGTATATATCGGGGCCTATTGGCTTATAGAAAGTACCACAGAATGATCGTAAGTTAGCAGTGTGGGATAAAAAATAAAGCCTAAACTTCAGAGTTTGAGTAAATTGGGAAACGCAAAAGTTACTAACGTTAGTAACGCATTACTTTTTTAAGGGAGTAATCTGTAAAGTAACGTAGTTACTTTTTAAAGAGGTAACTAGTAACTGTAAATACAAATATCCTGTAACTAGCACAACACTGCTCAAAACTAACCTTGTAATAACTGGTAAAAAGGGGTAATTACTTAAACAACGTGGTCGGTGTGGGGTTTCTCTGTGTCTGTAATAATTGGTTTCACCTGTCCTCGTTTGTGTCATTGTGTCCATTTGGGTTCTTGTGTTTAATTGGTTCTTTTGTGTTTTAGGTTTGGTATTTATGTGTTTGTCCTTGTGGAATCATTGTTAAATGTCTTGTGCTGCTCAAGCCTGCTTTTGTGCCTGTTTTTAAATTAAAGACTTTTTCTTACCTGTCACATACGCCTGGGTCTACTCTTCCCTGCAAGACCGTGACACAACATCTTTGTAAGACAAATTAATTATTTGTATAATTATCATTTAGGTTTCAAAATACAAGTTGATATGAAATGTACTATTTAAGAACCCAAAGCTAGCATGGCAATAACTGGTATTTACCGTTACTTACTAGAACTAAGTTCATGTAAGAACCAGGTAATTAACATTAACTTCTTAGCGTGTCATATGATCAAATAAATAATCCTCCATTCGTTTCCTTTAACAATCAAGGGAAAAGTTAATGTGCCGTTGGTTTGTTCAGATTTGTTATTTGACTAAATACGTTAAGTGTATACCTATACCAGATCATCATCGACAATAGTTGCCATGGAAGTACCATGTAGCAAAGGGTTTACAACCTTGACTTGAGTACTATTACTATGGTGTTGTTTAGTTGTTTCACATTTATGTAATACATAACAATGGTGTAGTTTTCTGATATACAGTAAGTAATCTACTAACAATTTACTAGGTAACAAGTGTTGCTTTAGTTTACAATACTGTTACCGTGAAGTTATTTAGTTGTTTCACACATAGGTTCTGGGTAACAAAGGTATAGATACCTTGATCATGATCACCATTAACAGCTACAGTGGGTTGTACCAACAGAACATTTACCAAATGATCTCTAGTATTTTGTAAGTACTTGGACTTACAACAGATTTGGTAACTTCGGTTATGTTAATTTCTGTATGTATAAGTTCTTACATTATAACAATTATAACATGAATAACCTGGTTACATTACCGTACATTCATTAACCCTTTCCAGCCTGAGTCCAAAAGTTCCAAAATTCCAATCTGTAAAAAAATATGGATTTACGATGCATAAATCTTTGTTGTGTTTTCATATTACATCACACATTTAAAGTTTATACACCATATTGAAGAGAAGATCTAGTTCTTTCAATTTATATAAATATGTATATGATCATTTTAGGGTAATGATACTGTCTCCAAAAGCTTTTGCACACCAATTTCAATAAAAATATTTGTTTACCCTACTTCATCATAAACCTCAAATTATCACCATTTTAAATGCAAGATAGAGAAGAATTTGGAGCATATGAGACGTTCACAATGTCCTGGGTAATTTGGAATATCAATTAAATTATATATTGTAAAATAGTTATGACCATTCTGGTGATCAGTGTGAAAAAGTAATCAACAATTTAGAATGTTATCCTAATGATACATTTCAGACCATCAGTCCTCCTTACTCTTTATGACCAACAGTATTAGTAAATTAAGAATGTTTCTGAAAATAAACAAGACACAACCACTGAAATATACATTTTATGTGGTCAACAAAACACACACTTTATTTAAATTAACAACTTTTGACACTGCGAGGTAAAAAAAAGAATCTGGAAAAATTGTTTTTCAAAACTATTGAAAATTATTCTTATCAATTATATATAAATAAATATTATTAAAAAAAACAAAATAATTAACTATTATTATTAAATATATTTTATATATTTTATATATATATATTTATATATAAATATATATATATATATATTTATATATATATAGACACAGTAAATAGTTACATAACAGGGTTAGGGATTGTAATATAACTTTAAAATGTATTTATAAATAGGAAATATAGATTTTATTCCATCGCATTCCTAAACAATTACAAGAGAGAAAGAGAAACCTGTGGACATAAAGATGAAGAGAAAAGAGGGGCAGGTAATGGAGGGGACAGAAACACCAGAAAACCTCTCAGATTTAAAATGTATTCCTCTTTGCGAAACTGGTCACATTTGGCCGAGTGCCAAGATTGAAACAGTTCGTATCGCGAGTAAAGGAGAGCCTTTTACTTTTACATTCTGGAGCACCGCAAGTTACTTTAGTACTATTTTGTTTTTTGTTTTTTTTCCTATAGCATAACCAGGAGATATTGGGTAACGCCTGCAGTTCAGGTGCTTGGGCTGTGTGGAATGATGACGTACGCACAAGAGGCTTAGGAGTGTGGGATGTGAAATTCGCATGGACTGCAACCATTCATTGCCTGTTTATGTTGATCAAAATAGGAAGGATAGGATTGTCAGAGAAGTGTTTATGCTTTCTAGCTGACTTAGGACCTATGCAAGAATGGGTAGCCATATCCAAAATGATAGGGGGTAACAAAGTTAGTCTATTGTGAGTATTTGTAATGTGAGCATTAGAGTTGAACATATTATACACACACACACACACACACACACACACACACACACTATCATACATTCCTTGTTGATGGTCTCGCCTGGGGATCAGGTCCCAGCTCCGCCTCCTCCCCCAATTGGTCTTCCTCCTGAGCAACTATGCCATGGTACATCTCCTCCCCTGCTATGAGCCTCTTGAGGGTCTGGAGCAGGCTGTCATTATCTCTGTCCATCTAAAATATAAAAAATAGTACACTGCTCAAAAAAAATTAAAGGACCACTTTTTAATCAGAGTATTGCATCAAGTCAATTTATCTTCTGGGATATTGATCTGATCAGTTAAGTAGCAGAGGGGGTTGTTAATCAGTTTCAGTTGCTTTGGTGTTAATGAAATTAACAACAGGTGCACTAGAGGGACAACAATGAGACGACCCCCAAAACAGAAATTATTTTCCAGGTGGAGGTCCCTCCTCATCCTTTCTGACTGTTTTCACTAGTTTTGCATTTGGCTAGGGTCAGTGTCACTACTGGTAGATTGAGGCGATTCCCTAGACCCTACAGAGTTTGCACAGGTAGTCCAACTCCTCCAGGATGGCACATCAATACGTGCCATTGCCAGAAGGTCTGCTGTGTCTCCCAGCACAGTCTCAAGAGCATGGAGGAGATTCCAGGAGACAGGCAGTTACTCTAGGAGAGCCTGACAGGGCTGTAGAAGGTCCTTAACCCATCAGCAGGACCCGTATCTGCTCCTTTGTGCAAGGAGGAACAGGATGTCCACTGCCATAGCCCTACAAAATGACCTCCAGCAGGCCACTGGTGTGAATGTCTCTGACCAAACAATCAGAAACAGACTTCATGAGTTTGGCCTGAGGGCCAAACGTCCTCTAGTGGACCCTGTGCTCACTGCCCAGCACCATGGAGCTCGATTGGCATTTGCCATAGAACACCAGAATTGGCAGGTCCACCACTGGCGCTCTGTGCTTTTCACAGATGAGCGCATGTTCACCCTGAGCACATGTGACAGATGTGAAAAGGTCTGGAGAAGCCGTGGAGAACGTTATGCTGCCTGTAACATCGTTCAGCATGACCGGTTTGGTGGTGGGTCAGTGGTGGGTCGGTGATGGTCTGGGGAGGCATATCCATGGAGGGACGTACAGACCTCTACAGGCTAGACACCGGCAACCTGACTGCCATTAGGTATCGGAATGAAATCCTTGGACCAATTGTCAGACCCTACACTGGTGCAGTGGGTCTTGGGTTCCTCCTGGTGCACGACAATGCCCGGCCTCATGTGGCGAGAGTATGCAGGCAGTTCCTGGAAGGAATTGATACCATTGACTGGCCCCCACGCTCGCCTGACCTAAATCCAATAGAATACCTCTGGGACATTATGTTTCGGTCCATCTAATGCCGCCAGGTTGCACCTCAGACTGTCCAGGAGCTCAGTGATGCCCTGGTCCAGATCTGGGAGGAGATACTCCAGGACACCATCCGTCGTCTCATTAGGAGCATGCATCGACATCAGGCATTTATACAAGCACATGGGGGCAATACACAGTACTGAGTACCATTTTGAGTTGCTGCAATGGAATTTCAGCAAAATGGACTAGCCTGCCACATCATTCTTTCACTTTGATTATCGGGGTGTCATTGAATTCAGGGTTATCTTTGATTATCTGTCAGCCCTCTGTAGGTTGATAATTTTAATTTCCATCAAACAATGTGGCATCCTTTCGTTCCTAACACATTACCCAGTCCATATCCAGCTTGATGTTTTTTCCCATTGAGATCTGATGTGTTTTCAGTGTTCCATAAATTTTTTTTAGCAGTGTATAAACTCCATGTGTGTACTTCAAATATACACACTATATATATATATATATATATATATATATACAGTATATATATATATATATATATATATATGTAAGGCGCCCCAAGGCACAACCTGTCATAAAACACTAAACAATCAAACAGACACTCCACAATGGCCAAGACCAGAGAGCACATGTATGTAAGGACTGGGGGGAGGGGGGAAACAAAACATCAGACGGGAAAATTGGCATACTGGGATAAAATTGTAGACCTGCACAAGGCTGGGATGGGCTGAGGACAATAGGCAAGCAGCTTGGTGAGAAGGCAACAACTGTTGGCGCAATTATTAGAAAATGGAAGAAGTTCAAGATGACGGTCCATCTCCCTCGGTCTGGGGCTCCATGCAGGATCTCACCTCGTGGGGCATCAATGATCATGAGGAAGGTGAGGGATCAGCCCAGAACTACACGGCAGGACCTGGTCAATTACCTGAAGAGAGCTGGGACCACAGTGCTCTCAAGGACCAAGTCCCAAACCATTAGTAACACACTACGCCGTCATGGATTAAAACCCTGCAGTGCATGCAAGGTCCCCCTGCTCAAGCCAGCGCATGTCCAGGACCGTCTGAAGTTTGCCAATGACCATCTGGATGATCCAGAGGAGGAATGGGAGAAGGTCATGTGGTCTGATGAGACAAAAATAGAGCTTTTTGGTCTAAACTCCACTCGCCGTGTTTGGAGGAAGAAGAAGGATGAGTACAACCCCAAGAACACCATCCCAACCGTGAAGCATGGAGGTGGAAACATCATTCTTTGGGGATGCTTTTCTGCAAAGGGGACAGGACGACTGCACCGTATTGAGGAGGATGGATGGGGCCATGTATCGCGAGATCTTGGCCAACAACCTCCTTCCCTCAGTAAGACGCAGCTTTAGATGGAGGTCGTGGCTGGGTCTTCCAGCATGACAACGACCCGAAACACACAGCCAGGGCAACTAAGGAGTGGCTCCGTTGAAGAAGCATCTCGGACCTGGGTGGCCTAGCCAGTCTCCAGACTTGAACCCAATAGAAAATCTTTGGAGGGAGCTGAAAGTCCGTATTGCCCAGCGACAGCCCCAAAACCTGAAGGATCTGGTGAAGATCTGTATGGAGGAGTGGGCCAAAATCCCTGCTGCAGTGTGTGCAAACCTGGTCAAGAACTACAGGAAACGTCTGATCTCTGTAGTTGCAAACAAAGGTTTCTGTACCAAATATTAAGTTCTGTTTTTCTGATGTATCAAATACTTATGTCATGCAATAAAATGCAAATGAATTACTTAAAAATCATACAATGTGATTTTCTGGATTTTTGTTTTAGATTCCGTCACTCACAGTTGAAGAGTACCTATGATAAAAATTCCAGACTTCTACATGCTTTGTATGTGGGAAAACCTGCAAAATCGACAGTGTATCAAATACTTGTTCCCCCCACTGTATATATATATGTATGTATATATATGTATATATAAACATACTACACTTAGTTGGAGCCCAATCATATTCTCTTCCATGCAGCCTTTTAGCTCCTTTTTTGTCAACAAGCAACAACCTAGCAAAGTGTTCCTGATAAACAATATTCTGACAGGATTTTCCAACCATATGAATAAGCATTTATTATTTATTAATATTAAGATAGTAAGGGATGATCTGGTCAAATAAAAAGAAACAGTGGACCAGATAGATCTACCCTAGTTACGTCACCAAGCCTGTCGTTCTGCTCTCACTCACTCCCATTTTAGAAACGTTAGCTAGCTACCTCTATTAGGAGTACCTTCTCATAAAATGATTCAAGTGAAAAATAGACAAAATAAACCAATTTTTCTTAATGTTAACAGTTTAACTTAATAACTGAAGTACATGTGGCAAGTTTCACAGACATTTTTTGCTCAAAATCCAGTTTGCAGCGTTAAATATGATGCTTTGGTCCTGTTTCCTGGGTTAACTCCTTTTGGCTCCGCTTTGGCTATGGTGATTTGCTTTCAGTGATGGGGCATTCAATTCCATAAAATATTTGTGCCACTTACCCCTTAGCAAATTACAAGGTGGGTAGCGGGATTTGTTAGAGCATATCCGGCTTTTTTCAGAACAAAAGTAGGTGATTCATCGACTGCGCTATTAATCTTTTGGTCATCGACACTTTTGTTCCAAAATTAAAGCGTGCCGGCTGGATAGGGTTAAGCAGACGCTTTTATCCAAAGCGACTTAAAAAAAATTGTGCCTACAACAAGAGAAGGTGAAAACTACAAGTCATGTAGATAAAATAAGTGCATCCCTGTCCTAATCACTTAGATAAGAGCAAAGCAAGTTCTTTATTAAACATCAGGAGACAAAACGGGTCCATCGCAAACCAACTGCCAGCAATTACTTGGTATATCCAGTAGAAGTGCCAGGTCGACGCAACGTCACATTTAAGAGCAGAAGTGCAGTCAAAACAAGTGAGTCTTCGGTGGAAGTTTCGGTGGAAAGTGTACAAAGACGTTGCGGTCCTAATATTCATGGGGAGGTCATTCCACCACTCAGGGACAAGGACAGAGAAAGTCATGAACGAGGTGCCAGGCGTTCCTTTCCAAGGAGGAAAGGGGCAATAAGACGATATCCAGTGGCAGAGCGCTGTGGTTAGGAGGTATGAGCATCGGTAGGTAGGAGGGTCTGAGCATCTTGAATTTGACTGTAGGTAGGAGGGTGAACTTGATTGAAGACCAGACAAGCGGCTGGTGGATGAGCTGAAGGGTTTGATGGCACTCGCAGTCAACCCAGCCGATAGGCTCCAGGACAAGTGAGTCTCTCTTGAATGTTGTTGATGCTGAGAAGGACAGCTGGTTGTCCAGGGTGACCCCAGGTTCTTTGTGCTACCAACAGTGTTATCAACAGTGATGGACAGTGCCGTGTGTGAAGTTAGGCCCAAAAATAGACAGTGAACAAGTGTGACGAAAACATATTCAGGATACAATTATATAATCAATATGGGGAGACTCTCAGCTGTAATTTGAAGTATTCACACAAATTGGAGCAAGGGTTTAGGAATTACAGACAAGCGGCTGCGTCAAAAAAAATAACAACGCTGCATGGGCTCTTCCCTCATTAACCTGTCATCAATTAAGCAGAGCTGGAGTTGAAGGGGTTTGAGCTGTTGCTGTGAACACACAACACGGTCGAAACAGTGAGGCTGGAAAAAGAAGAAATCCTCAAGTGGCCAAATCAACAGCCTGAGAAAAAAGAGTGCACTGGGAGTTGAACTCAGTGGAGTCCAGGCAAGTGAAGAACACTCTCCAGGAAGTGGATCAGATCGACTTCAGAAGACAAGGGCCTGGACCATGATCTGCGCAGCCTCTCTTGAAAGAAAGACCCATATCCTCCCAATGTTGTAGAGAAGGAATCTGAAGGAGCGCGTTACTGGCGCAATGTTAGCTGCGAAGGACAGCTGGTTGTCCAGGGTGACCCCCAGGTTCTTTGTCGTACTAGGGGAGGAAACCAACAGTGTTATCAACAGTGATGGTTAGGTCTTGGAATGGGCTGGACTTCCCGTGTGTTGAAAATACTGTAAGTTCTGTTTTGTCAGGGTTGAGCTTCAGGTGGTGAGCTGCCATCAATGGTGAGATATCAGTCACGCATGCCGATATGCGTTGCACCACCTGGGTGTCAGAGGAAGGGAAGGAGAACATTAGTTTAGTGTCATCCGTGTAGCAGTGATAGTCATATATTCACATGGCCTGTCCTGAGCCCAGTGACTTTGCATAAAGAGAGAAAAGGAGATGGCCCAGAACTGAGCACTGAGGGACCCCGGTCGATATGCTGCGTAGTTTTGAGACCAACCCTCTCCAGGCTACCTGGTACGATCGGCCTGTCAGGTAGGAGCAAGCATTGAGAGCACAGACCCCGAGATGCACAGGTCTTCAAGGGTAAGAAGGGAGGGTCTGGTGGTTCATGGTGTCAAGCAGCAGAAAGGTCCAGGAGAATGAGAACATAGGAAAGAGTCTGCTCTCGCTGTGTGGCGCGGCCCCGTAACTGCGAGAAAGGCGGTCTCCGTTGAGTGGCCCTCCTTGAATCCTGACTGGTGGGGATCTAGGAGGTTGTTCTGCTTGAGATAGGAAGAAAGTTGGTTTAGTATAGCTCTTTCAGGGGTTTTGGACAGGTAGGGGAGAAGAGAAACAGGCCTGTAGTTGTTAACATCAGATGGGTTGAAAGAGGATTTCTTGAAGGGGTGTGACTAGCTATTTTGAAGGCAGCTGGGAAATTCCCGTTGACCAGGCAAATGTTAAAGAGGTGGGTGAGGAACGGGAGGAGGTTCTCAGAGATAGATTGTAGGATGTTCGTAGGGATAGGGTCAAGTGGACAGGTGGTGGGTTGTTTAGAGTAGGGGAGGTGCAAAATGTTGTTAGGGTTGAGGGGCATGAAGGAAGATAGGCTAATTGCGGGTTTGAAACAGGAGGTTAAGGTAGGTGAAGGGGGGAAGGAAGAGCGTGTATCATCGACTTTTTTCTCAAAGAAGATGAAGTCCTCCGGTTGGAGAGAGGATGGTGGGGTAGGGGTCGGTGGGTTGAGGAGTGAGGAGAAGGTGGCAAACAGTTTTCTGGGGTAATTGGCAAACTCTGATAATTTGGATTGGTAGAAAGAGGCTTTAGCAGCCGAGACAGAAGATGAGAATTTAGTGTGGAGAGACTGAAAGATACTTACATGCTGATGGTTAGAAAATTTCTTCCATAGCCTCTCCGTAGCTCGTAGTGACCTCCTAGCAGTACGCACTGCTTCAGACAGCCATGGAACAGGGGGTGTAGTTCGAGCCGGCCTGGTGGTGGTGGTGGTTCTTAAATAAACCTGGTTCTAGTAACAGTTAATACCAATTATTACCATGTTAGTTTAAGGTACTTCCGTTGTAATCATACCACAAATTTGCTTGGTTCTTACATAACAGGTACTTACTAAAACTATAAAATGCATTTCCCTGAGCAAATGCGATGTGATGCGTCGCAGTTATTAGACTGACCTCCTTAGCGCGTACAAGTGTACTGCCGTCCAGACCCCATTTGTTAACATGGTGCGCTTACAGCTGCAGTGGCGCCGGAACTGGGGAGTCCATGGGATCTTTTACTATATAGCACGTTCATAAAAAATGATTAACAAACAATGCAAATGTGAATTTTCTGTTGAATAGCTTAGCTTACACGTTTTCTGAGGACAGACCAACACCCATAATTAACTAAAATCAGAATACATATGCCATCCATTATGAGCCTGCGTTAGGTGTGCAGGACACAACCCCAGATTATCCGGAAAACAACCCTTCTTGCACCCCCCATTCTTGTAGTCGTTACAGCGCCGCTGCTGCTAGATTGGCAGTGCTGCTTCATCATAATTTAATGGCGGACATATACGATAACTAAATTGCCTACTAACGTTTAGTTTTGGTTTTATTTTTGTTCTCTAATCTCTATGTTTTCACATGTATAAAATGTATTCAATAAGTACTAAAATCACTCAGACTATCCACAATGACAGTAGAGTTTAAACGAAGTGGATCGAGGGTCAGCCAAATAGCGCTGTGTAAAACTCTTGCTGTAATACATTGGGCATTATAACTTTATTGCATTATTTTCTTCTTTCACGTGCATTTCAACACACTATTAATTACCAGAATCCTATTGTAGAAATAAACGTAGTTTACGGGAAATGGGTGATATTATGCAGGCACGGTTTGCGGAAAGGTTTGGCATGGTTTGCAGAATGGACTAATCTATTTTATTAGAATGCATTTTTTTGCAGTGTAATGCAATATCATCAATTCATCCTAACAGCTGTATTTACAAAACAAGATCTCCATAACTAGATCCACCATCGTTATTTCTCCAACACTTCAATAGGGCTACTGTAAACACGTATTATATAACTTGTTCCAGATAAATTTATATCTAACAAGACTGAAAGTGAGCGCTAAAACCATACAGATGGAACAGCTGCGCTCTATTAATTTCAATGCATGGGTGCAAAACACTGATTAAAAATAATGAAAAAAATTACACGTGAATCGATCACTTAGCTACATGCACACACACTATGTCTATTGTCTTGATAAACTTGCAAGCTGTCATGGCTTTGCATATGACGTTTCATAATGCCAAAATTATATCTAGTGTTGCGTTGCCTTTGTATATTGCCTTTGTCTGTCGTCTTACTGTCGTTAGTTTACTGTGCGGTGTTGACATTCAATGCGGCATGCCTTGTGGTTTGCATTGACTATTGTAAGCAGTTATTATTTCAATAACACTCATTTCTTGATTTGCTATATTGTTCGTGAACATGAAACACCATGCAATTGTCGTTCATTACAGCAGGAGAGGGGAAGCGTATATCCATGGGCATGGCTAGGTGCTCATGCTAACTAGAAACTAGGTAACTCAGTATGGAATAATAAGCGATACGGTGACGCCGTCACATATTCTCACGGGCGCATTCGTGTAGATGTCCTGAACTGTTGGCGCTGTGTTTTTGTTATTTATGAGTCAGCTATCCCACTTCTGACGCCCGTAATGAAGGACCAAGATAAATCATACTATTGTGTATACTGCCAAATCATACCCTTGTGTATACTGCCATCTAGTGACCGCAATAAAATGTTGACTAACATATACATGTATACATTTTATTGGTCACTAGATGACAGTATACACAAGGGTCTGATTCATCTTGGTCCTTCCTTCCAGCTCCCCTCAAGTCTTACCCTCTTCCCATTCATTGTCTATGGGTAAATAAAGCGTGTAAAAGAGGCAATTAAAAAATAACTAGTGGACAGATTAATTAGCTGTGTTCAAGCGCAGTCCACGGCATTAAAACTGACATTTTGGCGTTGCAATGAAAGCGAAATTCACCGTAGTTAGGTGCCAAAAAATGGGGCTAATAATAATAATAAAACTTGAGGATAACAGCATATGATTGCGTCTTATGATGCTATCACATAATAACAGGACGGAGTCATTCAAAAGCCAAGGCAGTCAGTATAGCCTACTAACATAACAACTTCTGTACTTCTATTAGTGATTGGAGACTTCAATAATTATATGGATTAACCAAACGTAAAACAGCCCTCTGATTTATCTGATGTATTAGACTGTTTTAATATTACCCAGCATGTCACATTCCCCAACCCATACCAAAGGTCGTATCCTTGATTTAGTCTGCTCTACTGGTTTAACTATTTCTCAGGTTTTCCCCTCCCCCTTTCCCTTGTCTGACCATAGCATTATCCAGTTCACCCTTCACTCTAAATCTGTCAGAATTCCCCACACAAGATCAATCTCTTTCCGTAATATCAACGCTGTTAACCCCCTTTCTCTGTCTGATGTAATTGGTGCTGCCCTAAGCCCAGAACTTGCCACCATCTCCCCAGATCAGTTGTCCGACCTGCTTAATACTACTCTGTCTACCTCACTAAACACCTTGGGCCCCTTAAAAACAAAAACTGTCTCATTTAATTCTTCATCCCCCTGGTTCACTTCAGAACTTCGAACAATGAAGCAGGCTGGTTGCTGCCTTAAACGACTGTGCTCAAAGACGGGACTCACTGTTCACTTGCGATCTCTTCATCATCACGTGTTCTTACCCTCATTTACCCTAGTTTACTCTGCACGTCTCAAAAATAATCATAGCATCTAAACCTACTACCAGTCTTCTTGACCCTCTTCCAACTGTCCTCTGCATATCATGTTTACATAAAACTTTAAAACTGCTTCTGCCACTCCAATCCTAAAAAAAAATCTAGACACAACCATTCTCGAAAACTACCGCCCTATGTCTAACTTACCTTTTTTTTGCAAAAATCTTGGAACGCATTATTGCATCCCAGTTACAACAATTTCTATCTGCCAATAATTTGTTTGAGCCCCTTCAGTCTGGTTTTCGCACACTCCACAGCACAGAAACTGCACTCATTAAGGTTACCGATGTTCTCCTCACCTCCGCTGATGCTGGGGCCCTCAACATCCTCATCCAGTTAGACCTTAGTGCAGCCTTTGACACTGTGTCACAAACTACTTAGTTCTAGGCTGCAATTGTTGGGTGTTGAGGGCACTGCACTCTCTCTTCTTCAGTCATATCTCACAAACAGACATATCACTTAATGGATTCACTTCTGATACGTCCCCAGTTACACAGGGTGTTCCCCAGGGCTCCGTCCTGGGGCCCCTCCTGTTCATTATCTATATCCTTCCTCTTGGTCAAATTATCAGACATTTCAACTTCAATTTCCACTGCTATGCTGATGATACACAGATCTACATCAGCACAACTTCACTCGATAATCCTCTACTTGCCTGTGTTGAACACTGCTTATCTACAATCAACCACTGGATGCAGGAAAACTATTTTAAACGAAACAACAATAAAACGGAACTCCTCTTAATTGGCACCAAACACACCCTAACTAAAGTTGGCAAAATCTCAATCTCCATTGATGGTCTTACAGTCTCCCCCTCCCCTTTAGTACGCAATCTTGGCGTATTAATGGATTCCACTCTTTTGTTTAGCTCTCATATCAATATCATGGTCAAATTATCCTTCTTACATCTTAGAAACACTGCTAAAATCCGACCATCCCTTTCTTAAGAGTGCAGCTGCCAAACTCATTCACTCATTTATCTTCTCCCGTCTTGATTACTGCAACTCACTTCTTTTCGGCATCAGCGCAACCTCCCTCCATAAACTCCAACTGGTACAAAGCTCTGCTGCTCGTCTTCTCACCTCCACAAAATCTTCTGAGCACATAACCCCCATTCTCTTTAATCTTCACTGGCTTCCGGTCAGCCAGCGCAACACCTACAAAATCCTTCTCACCTACAAAGCTTTACACAATTTGGCCCCTCCCTACCTCACTGAACTGCTCCAACTTACCATCCTACCCGGACACTACGTTCCTCTGCAGATAAGCAACTGATCATTCCACAAGCAAAACTGAAGCATTTTGGGGAGCGTGCATTTTCTAGGGCAGCACCTAAATTATGGAACTCTCTCCCTCCTCTAATTCGGAATTCCAACTCGCTATTAACCTTTTCAAATCAACCTTAAAACCTCGACAAACTGAGACTTTCTTGAGGTGCAAAACTATCTTTTAAATTGACAAACATCATGTGTACTTCATGGCACAATTCATTCGAGATCAAAAGATAAGTTGCCTCTCGCCGTTGACTACCATATATATTTTTCCGAACTAAGGTCCCATGGCGGTAAACCGGAAGGGGCGGACTTAAGTTCTCTATTGGGTCTTTAGTGATCACATACAGGGAGGACAACTGTTGAACATCCATCCGAAAGACGCTCCCTGTACAGGACAGTGTCATTGTCACTGGTCATTGGGCTGCCACATACCAGAAGGTAGAGTGACCCCTACTGGTCACCACTTCCAGCAGCAACTGGTCTCGCATGCCTGCTTAGCTTCACAGGCAAGCCAGAGATGGAATGCTTTTATTTTTATGTGATGCTTCAGTGATGACGCATCACATCTTGTTATCGCAAAGTCATATTATTATTATTATTGTTATTATTAGGCCTATGTTTGGTGCCTTAACTACACCCGCAGTTTAGACCCAACCGATTCCATCCAGTGCCCACATGTCTTGGGTATTGCAGTCTATTGCACTTACATACCGCTAAGTGATTGGCTCACCTGTTATATATATATAATTTATATATTATTTATTTATTTAATCGTTTTTTTGGCCCCATTGAAAATAATGAGAGGGTTTTGACTGGGAGAGAGATTTCACGGGCATATGCCACCATCTAGTGTTGATGTTATGCAATTGCAAGTTGTTACGTTAGTAGGCAATACTGACTGTCTTGGCTTGCAATGAATGACTCCGTTCGGTTATTATGTGATTCCCTTGTAAGACGCAATCATATACTGTTATCCTTAAGTTTTGTTATTATTATTATTAGCCCCATTTTTCGGCACCTAACTACTAACTTCCTTTACAATTTCCTTTACAATTGCATCGTGTTACATGTTCACTAGCAATGTAGCAAATCAAGAAGTGAGTTTTATTGAAATAATAAGTGCTTAAAATAGTCAATGCAAACCACAAGTGTGCATGCATGTAGCTAAGTGATCAGTTCACGTATTATTTTCCTATTATTTTTTTTTCGTCTGTGTTTTGCACCCATGCATTGAAATGAATAGAGAGCGCAGTACATGTTCCATCTGTATGGTTGTAGTGCTCATCGTTCAGTCTTGTTAGACATTAACTTATCTGGAACAAGTTATACAATACGTGTTTACAGTAACCTTATTGAAGTGTTGGATAAATAACGATGGTGGATCTAGTTATGGATCTAGATCTTGCTTCGGAAATACAGTTAGCTGTAATAGAAGATATTGCATTACCATGTCATAAAATGCATTCTAATAAAATAGATAAGTCCATTCCGCATAAACCGTGCCTTCATAATAATCTGTGGTTGTGTCCTGCACACATAAAGCAGGCTCATAATGGATAGGCCTATTTCTATTCTGATTTTAGTTAATTATGGGTGTTGGGTCGCTCAGAAAATTTGTAAGCTATTCAACAGAAAATTCACATTTGCATTGTTTGTTTATAATAATTTTTTATGAACGTGCTATATTGTCAAAAGTAATCAGATCAGGAGGACCAGCGTTGACGTATAACTCATGAACTGCGAACAAATCGGTATTAAGATTAAAAGCTTGCTCATTCATAATTCGTAAAGCAAACAGCATGGAATGGAGTGCTAAAACAAAAGAAAACTGCTGGCCAGATTGCTTAAGCAAAATGCCTATCATAACACAAGCTGTATGTGCGCGTCAGCGGAATACAGTGCCAACGGGAAGGCCGTGCAAAACGCACCCCCTCATCCCACACAAAAGAAAATTTATATTAATATAATTTATCCCTTATTCAATAAATAAATAACTGTTGTTATTTGCATATATTCTTATATGAAATAATATTAGTTTGTTGACGCTTATGCAAAAGTTTCATCTATCTCAGTCTGTAATAAATGTGGGTGTAAAAAATAATAGCTTCTTGAAACACTGCCAGCCTGAGCCAAAAAGTTTCAGAATTCTTTTTTGTACCAGAAGTCTACATGCTAAAATATTTGTGGTGTGTTCATGTAACATCACACATCAAAACTGGACGTACCATTTCGAAGACATTAAGCATTCTTATTTTTTTTAATTATATAAATATCTATAGGATTATGTGATTTTATTCATTCTTGATCAAGAAGCTTTAACATATTAAAGATGCAGTATGTAAGTTTGAATTTCTAGCAATAAATACATTTTTTTATGTTTTTTTACGTTTATTACATACTTCCTGGAGGATATCATTAAATCAAATGCTCAGAAAGAAGGTGTTCTATATATGAGTGCCCTGGACACTGTATTCCGCTTTAAAAAAATCTAGGGATGCCCGCCTATCTCCAACCAATCAGGAGAGTTTTTGCAAGGAGTAAGGGCTACCTGTCTGTCAATCACCTCGCGTGCACACTCCTGCTGCTTACGGCGTCACCCTCCAAACAAGCTTGTTACAATTTGTGTTGCAGACAAAAGTAGCAGCGATATGTGAACTTCTTGCAAGTCGGCTAAAGTCGTTGCATGTCGTTGCAAAAGACTTGGCTTGTCAAATCACCAAGTGCAGTTTTAGAACGTTATGAAGTATCGTGCCAGATTTATGTCAAAAAGGTATTATTCGTTTACATGCATATGTTGGATATACTCGGCAACGTATAGTAGCTATGGTGCCAATCGCAGCTAAAACGTTTGCCATGCACTAGCTTATACTAATAGGGGAATAAAATGATAGGCAGGACAAACGTGTTTTCAGTTTTTTTTTTTATTAAGTGATTAAACAGTGAATACTCCAAATTTGTGTTACTTACTAAACGTTTATTAATAAAAACAAATTCATAAATTTTCTGTTGATCTGAAAGTGACAGGTTTAGTGTCGAAAAAAGGTTTTTAATTTTACAGAGTTGATACTTCGGTGGAGCCAAGCGGTGTTTTCAAAAGGTTCAAACCTCCTATGGCCTGTAAGGCAATAGGCCTATGTAATCGTAGCCAAACTGACTGACATTACCATACATAGAACATAAATATATGTCTTGCTTTATGGATTTCAATGAACGCGACTGAATTTAAACCAAACAAACTAGCTAGCAAGCTAGTATATTAATGTTTGCTACAGGCACAGTCGCATCATTTCAATTTCTACTGAAATAATCAACAGTTAATATTTTCCCGGACATGCTGTTAGGTCATAACAAAATTCTGAAAAACCAATGAACGCATACACTGAGATTATGTCTCTATATTGTTTTCCCGTCGCAAACAAAATGAAATTAGTCAAAGTGGAGAAAGATATCGCTCTAACCATTGTCCGGGCACAAGTGTATCACATGCTTTGAGGGGGCGGAAATCTAATTTCCAAGAAGCGATTGATATGATATTTGGCTTACTCCTCAATGAGACCTCCTTCTATGTTCTGTGAAAAGCTCTCAAGCGACGGATGCATTTTGGGGTAGTAGCAACACAATTCAAGTATTTGAAACCCATTTTAGATCATTTATACAGTGCATCCGGAAAGTATTCATACCCGTTCACTTTTTCCACATTTTATTATGTTACAGCCTAATTCCAAAATGGATTAAATAAAAAAAAATCCTAAACATTCTACACACAATACCGCATAATGACAAAGTGAAAAAAGTTTTGGGGAATTTTTTGCAAATGTATTAAAAATAAAAACATAAAATATCATGTACATAAGTATTCACACCCTTTACTCAATACTTTGTTGAAGCACCTTTGGCAGCAATTACAGCCTCAAGTCTTCTTGAGTATGATGCTACAAGCTTGGCACACCTATTTTGGGGCAGTTTCTCCAATTCTTCTTTGCAGATCGTCTCAAGCTCCATCAGGTTGGATGGGGAGCGTCGGTGCACAGCCATTTTCAGATCTCTCCAAAGATGTTCAATCGGGTTCAAGTCTGGGCTCTGGCTGTGCAACTCAGGGACATTCACAGACTTGTCCCGAAGCCACTCCTTTGTTATCTTGGCTGTGTGCTTAGGGTTGTTGTCCTGTTGGAAGGTGAACCTTCGCCCCAGTCTGAGGTCCAGAGCGCTCTGGAGCAGGTTTTCATCAAGGATCTCTCTGTACATTGCTGCATTCATCTTTCCCTTGATCCTGACTAGTCTCCCAGTTCCTGCCGCTGAAAAACACCCCCACAGCATGATGCTGCCACCACCATGCTTCACTGTAGGGATGGTATTGGCCAGGTGATGAGCAGTGCCTGGTTTCCTCCAGACATGACGCTTGGCATTCAGGCCAAAGAGTTAAATCTTGGTTTCATCAGACCAGAGAATTTGGTTTCTTATGGTCTGAGAGTCCTTTAGGTGCCTTTTGGCAAACTCCATGCGGGCTGTCATGTGCCTTTTACTGAGGAGTGGCTTCCGTCTGGCCACTCTACCATAAAGGCCTGATTGGTGGAGTGCTGCAGAGATGGTTGTCCTTCTGGAAGGTTCTTCCATCTCCACAGAGGAACACTGGAGCTCTGTCAGATTGACCATCAGGTTCTTGGTCACCTCCCTGACCAAGGCCCTTCTCCCCCGATTGCTCAGTTTGGCCGGGCGGCCAGCTCAAGGAAGAGTCCTGGTGGTTCCAAACGTTTTCCATTTGCGAATGATGGAGACCACTGTGCTCGTTGGGACCTTCAATGCTGCAGAAATGTTTTTGTACCCTTCCCTAGATCTGTGCCTCGATACAATCCTGTCTCGGAGGTCTACAGAAAATTCCTTGGACTTCATAACTTGGTTTGTGCTCTGAAATGCACTGTCAACTGTGGGACCTTATATAAACAGGTGTGTGCCTTTCCAAATCATGTCCAATCAATTGAATTTACCACAGGTGGACTCCAATCAAGTTGTAGAAACATCTCAAGAATGATCAGTGGAAACGGGATGCACCTGAGCTCAATTTTCAGTGTCACAGCAAAGGGTGTGAATACTTATGTACATGTGATATTTTATTTTTTAATTTTTAATACATTTGCAAAAAATTTAAAAATAACATTTTCACTTGGTCATTTTGCGGTATTGTATGTAGAATGTTGGAATTGGAGTTAGGCTGTAACATAATAAAATGTGGAATGTGGAAAAAGTGAAGGGGTATGAATACTTTCCGGATGCACTGTATATGACCGATCGGAGCCGTCGCTCAAGGTCATGTCCCAAGAGGGGGTGTCTTGAAAATGAGTCGAAGTTTGACCATTTCATATTATGGGAAGGGACCGGAAATTTTGCTTAAACGCTAGGGGCGCACCGTTTGTGACTGGCCGTTTTGATCTAAAAAAGGCAGATTCTTACTTAGTTCAGCGTCTATCACCGCGTAGTGGTGAGTTTTAAAATGACAACTGATGTTATAGCTGTAGAAATATGGAAAGATTGAATATCAGTGGCTTAAGGATATGTGTTGAAACTAATTCTTCAATCGTTTGATATTAAATAAAACATATTTTTGTATTTAACTGCTTAAAGTTAAGGATTTTTTCGTGGAAGAACAAAACCTACTCTATTTGGAAGCTAACTGTGAATTAGCAAGAGCTTTATAGATATTAACACTTATATGTTGTGAAACTAAGTTCTACTCTTGAATGACTTAAAAGACTCAGACCAACAAAAAGTTATATTTGTGTCGATTCAAACAGTTTCAAAACGCTACACAGCGCGATTTTATACACTGCTGCATGAATGTGCTGTCGTTGGTTACATTGGAGCTGTTACCGTTGTCTAGCCTAAAAATGAAATTGTTTTAGTTAACGTTAGCTAACAGTATGTTGTTATTATGGAAACGGTCATTTGTGTCTGTGCTCGTTGCTTTGGTGTGAACGACTCAGTTTTAGAGCGTTTACGATAAGACGTTTGGGATTCTTTTGTTTCTCACCTCGGAATCAGACATCGCTTTATGCGTCGCCTTGCTCAGGCTAATGAAGTCAAGTCAGAGCGCGCATTGGCATGTGTGGGATGGGCGGGACCAAAGACTCAGGAGGTTGGCCTTGTTGAGTGTTGTGATTCAAATTCTAGCCATTTTTGCCCCAATTCTCTAGAACTGGCACTTTTTAATGTTCACAAATATGACCACCATATTTTACCTGAGACCAGTATTTTAACCACTTTATTTACAAGCTGGAGGAAAACTTAGAATGTACAACATTTTCACAATGATATGGAGAATGTATTACTGCGAACAGATTAAAAATATGATGTGTTTAAACGTTATGAGCATTTTAGTGATCAGTGGGCAAGTAAAAAAAAAGAAAGGACTTGGAATGTTAGCTTTATAAGATCTCATGTTTTCTTCTCACTTTTCCACAATCCTCATGATCAGCTGCATTAACATAATTAAATTACATCTGCTTCAAAGAGACACAAATACTCATATATACAATGTGTTGAATAAAACACAGACTTATTTTTAAATATGGGTAATACCAGACACCCTATATCGTCAGAATTGCATGACAGTGTTTATGCATATTATAAAATATTTATAACACTTGTATTTGTAAGTGTTGTATTTCTAAGAAGGTCAAGGTAAACTACAGGTGCTGTAGATAAATAAAATAGATAAAATATTATATAGTACATGTTATACAACAAACAGCACTTGCCCACATATACAGCTCTTGACCAGGTTGACCACTGTGTATTAAGCTGCTGGTGGTCTTGGCAGGCAATCTTCTTGCGGTCATGATATTTCTGCAGCAGTTTCATGACCAGGAGGTTCTCTCTTCCTGAGAGGTCATGCCCTATAGTCCATGTCCTTCTTGCTATGATCCCAAGTTTATCAGCTGTCCAAAGCCTTCTCCTTTGCCATCAATTCCTACGATAGATAAATATATCACAATAAATAGACAGCAATGTGTAATTTAACAAATCCTTACGGTAAACAAATTGTCACCAAAGGCTTGAAGACTAACATATGCAGTACTTTCACACTTTCTTAATGAATATGTCAAAGACAACTTGACAGATGCACATTTCTAAATTCAGCCATGTTAGCAAGACTAGGTTGTTTAGCTGGCTGCCTGTCTTCGTGATGCTTGGCTTGCTCGTCTTCCTTAGACCATATTAAAGAGGATTTCCCCAGCTTTTCTCAAATTATTTGAATAATGAAGTGGGGAAATCATCAAGCTAGATAACAGAAGAAGTCGCCACCTCTGGCACCTGTAATGGATAATTTCAATCTATGACGGAACATAACCAATTAATGAGAGGGAGAAACAATGAAAAGATCAGGTACATTTTTATTGATGACTACAGAGTCTGAGTCAGAGTCTGTACACAGAGAAAATACTACAGTCAGATCAGTCTAACGACATAGTAAGTTCTGATTAGTTGACAAGGTTCAAACGAGTATATAGGGCTATAAGATAAACAATCATTCCATTGGACAAGATGGATCACAAGTTCATAATCAGCATATCTAAAGACACGTACGCAGGAAACTAAGACATGACTTAATGTTATGACTTAAAACCCAAACTTCTAGCCTTAAGTGTCTCCAAAAGGCACATATTGTCTCTTTGGTGACATGGCCCTCGCTCTGACCGTCCCCTCACCTCTGAACCACATCCCAGTCTGGAACATCCGCTAGGGTGCCCAAATTTGGCCACAACAGAACCACCACCCCGGTCTGTCTTTCCAATCGGGGACAGTACCATTGGAATGGTAGTCTATTGTCTTAAGTGTTAATGCTTGTTCAATACTGATTATTTTACCATTGAAATACATTTTAAATAATCCCAATGAAACTGTGCTGCCACCTGTTTAAATAGCCTGCCAGTCTGTTCTGTTCACTCTGACACAGCTGTTGGATTTGGCAGTTTCAGTAGTGCTATGAGAGGGGGGGGGGTGATATTACAGTGTCAACCTAAACATTGATAAGAAACTATGAGTTAGGCAACTGCAAGGATATTTCAACATAAAAAGCTACATTATTATCAACATATCACTTTCCTGTGAAAGTGACGCCCCTGCAGCTAACGTTTACGAGGCACTCCTGCTTGCTGCTGTAAACTTGACTATACTATATATAGTATATAGGGAAGACCAGACCACCTCATACAAAAGGGTGATTCTCGTAAAATATATACCTTTGGATTTTCCTCAAATGCACGTAACATCGTTTTCAAACATCAGCTTCATTTTGAGACATGCGAAATCGAGTTGCCCTGAACTTTGACCTCTCTACGCCATTTACAATGACTTAAAATTTTTGAAGTTGGGAAAATCCCACAGGTTCCAATAACAATAATAATAATAATAACTTTATTTATATAGCGCCTTTCAAAACAGGGTTACAAACACTAAAATCACACAGTAATATCAGGTAAAATAACTAAAATAACAAAAAATTTAATAAAAACCAAATTTAAAAGGTGGCAGTTAAGAGAAGGCTTTAAGATTAAGGTGATTTAAGAAGTGATTTACAAGAAGAAACTGAGGTGGCCTGCCTGAGATCATTTGTCAGGGCGTTCTAAAACTTTGGGGCTCGAACAGCAAAAGCCCGGTCACCCCTGCTGCAGAATTTTGATTTTGAAACTATTAAAAGGGCCCTGCTGAAGGATCTCATGCAGCGATAAAAGCAGATCGCAGATATAGGCAGGCGCCAAACCATTCAAGGCTTTGAACACTAGCAGTAAAATCTTAAAATCAATTCTAAAACTCACAGGTAACCAATGAAGGGCTGCAAGGATAGGTGTAATGTGGTCTCTTCTTCTAGTAACCTATGCGTTAAAAACCTGGCAGTAGCGTTTTGAACCAATTACAATCTTTGGATGTTTCGCTTGCTGATTCCAGAATAAAGTGCATTGCAATAGTCAAATCTGGACGAAATAAAAGCATAAATGACCTTTTCTAAATCTGAATCTGAAGCATCTAAATTATTTTTCCACTGGTATTTTAGAAAACGCTCGTCATGTTTTACCTCAAATATCAAAAACTGTTTGTCTTCAGATTTTGATGAAACTTTTATGTGTATACCAGAGGCTTTGAATTGGATTTTAAAATGACTGAAATCGAGTTGGCCTTATATTCAGGCATGTAGGTGAATGAAACAACTATTAAGATAGGTAAACGGGAAGTTGTTGTAAACTATCAGTATACAAATTTAATCAGCTGAAGGCACACATATTCACTATAAGAATGAATGTATGGTTTGTGTCACATAATAGTAAATCGCCTAAAATTAACAGGGTGCATTCGGTGTCTTAATTTAGAATGCACCCTGTACTGAACTGTAGCCCTCAAAAGGCTCAACTAACATTACTTTCAATTAATTTCCTTTTTGCGCTAGCGTTCTACAGCTTGCGGACCAACTGCGTTCTATTGTCCGCCCTGGTTACATAACGTAAACAAGTTCACGATGTCTATCTAAAGTATATTGTTCTCTTACAACTTGTAGTCATGGCAAACGTTAGTTGGTAAACTAATTTATACGTTTAAGGGCGACTGGTTGACAGGCTTAAAGGTGCACTATGTAAGTTTAAATTTCTAGCAATAAATTACATTTCAAATTTTTTTTTTACGTTTATTACATACCTCCTGGATATCATTAAGCCAAACGCTGAGAGAAGGTGCGCTAAATATGAGCGCCCTGGGCCCTGTATTCTGCTTTCAGAAAATCTAGGGACGCCCGCCTATCCCCAACCAATCAGGAGAGTTTTTTTTTTTTTTTTGTAAAGGCTACCTGCCTGTCAATCACCTCGCGTGCACACTCCTAAGTAAAATACAGGTCTGCTTACAGCGTCACCCTCCAAACAAGCTTGTTGTTACAATTCGCGTCGCAGACAAAAGTAGCAGCGGTGTGAACTAGTTGCAAGGCAGCTGAATGTCGTCTCAAAAAACTTGGCTTGTCAAATCACCAAGTGCAGTTTTAGAACATTAGGAAGTATCGCGCCAGATTTGTCAAAAAGGCATTATTCGTTTCCATCCATATGTTGGATATACTCGGCAACGTATAGTAGCTATGATGCCAATCGCAGCTAAATAAAAACGATTGTCATGCACTTGCTCAACAGGGGAATACAATTATGAAATTGTTTTTGTTAACGGTAACTAACTATATGTCGTTACTATGGAAACGGTCATTTGTGTCTGCTCGTTGCTTTGGTGTGAACCACTCGGTTTTAGAGCGTTTACGATCAGATGTTCGGGATTCTTTTGTTTCTCACCTGGGAATCAGACATTGCTTTATGCGTTGTTGGTCAGAACCAAAAATATGCACAAGTCAGAGTGCGTGTGGAATGGGCCTTTGAGAGGGATAGGAGGGACCAAAGACTCAAGAGGTTGGCTTTTTTGAGTGTTGTGATTCAAATTCTTGCAAATTTTTCCTGAATTCTCTAGAACTACATACTACACCTCTAACATATTTGGTTTATGTGACGGGACCTTTTGCATGGATATGCGCACCATGCAAATATTATTTTTAACAACACTGGCACAAAAACCACGTTCTCGTCAATGTTGAAGTGGCAGCATGTGCATAATATTACGTTTACTTGTAACTTTGTAGTCTTCCGTTTAAATGAATGGATACCAGCGCAACCCACTACACTACATATCTGTTCAAATTGCACCAAATAATTTTATCATCATCATCATCATTGTCATCCGCTTTGTCCGGGGTCGGGTTGCGGAGGTCAAAAGGTCCACAAAAGGAAAAAAAGTATATACGTTTATACATGTAGATTTTTTTTTTGTTAACGAAAAAAGCAGGGCAAGCAGGGCATCCCAAACTTCCCTTTCCCGGGCCACATTAACCAGCTCTGACTGGGGGATTCCAAGGCGTTCCCAGGCCAGTGTGGAGATATAATCCCTCCACCTGGTCCTAGGTCTGCCCCGCGGCCTCCGCCCAGCTGGACGTGCCTGGAACACCTCCCTAGGGACGCGGCCAAGTGGCATCCTTACTAGATGCCCAAACCACCTCAACTGGCTCCTTTCTACGCAAAGAAGCAGCGGCTCTACTCCGAGTCCCTCACGAATGGCTGAACTTCTCACCCTATCCCTAAGGGAGATGCCAGCCACCCTCCAGAGGAAGCTCATTTCTGCCGCTTGTATCCGCGATCTCGTTCTTTCGGTCATGACCCACCCACCCTTCATGACCATAGGTGAGAGTACGAATAATTTTATGTAGCATGCAATCAAAACTGTTGCAGCCTTGCGACATTAAATCAACAGTAGTGCTGTCTTCAGTGTAAATGCTTGTTCATCAGATTTCAGCAGTGTGCTATTCTCAAATCCTTACACTGTAAGTTACAGTAGCCTAAATAAATTGTCACCAAAGCAAAGGCTTGTAGACCAACCTGATTGTCCTAGTGAAGGCAGTATTTTCATTCACCTCATCATGGGGCTGTCCTATCCTAGCCGTGAATTTCCCAGTTTGTGCCCCAGTCTCCAATGATGTCCTTCATTGCAGAAGTGTGTATACATGGCTAGTGGTAATGCTAACTGGAAACTAGTTAACTTGCTATGTAAAAACAATGCGGTGCCGTCGTACACTCACAGGCGCATTCATTTGCGCAGATGAAACACACTATGCAACTGTCGGTCAATACAGCAGGAGGGGGAAGCGTCTATCCAAGGCTAGGTGCTAATGCTAACTAGAAACTAGCAAACCCACTATGGAATAATTTGCGATATGGTGACGCCGTTATTACATACTCACAGGCGCATTGGTGCAGATGTCCTTTCTGTTATTTATGATTTAGCTTTCCCACTTCTGACACCATGTTTCGATGTCAAATAACGAGACGGAGTCACTGATGCAGTTTTCAACTGTTGTTTGGTGTAATAGCCTTACCAAGACAGTCAGTACAAACGTAACATGCAAATACATAACATCAACGCTAGATGGCGGTATATGACCGTAAAAACTCTCTCCCCAGTCATTTCAATGGGGCCAAAATAATGTATTAAAAATAATCATTAAAAATGTAACAAGTGAACCGATCACTTAGCTGTATGTAAGCGCAATGGACAGCAATACCCAAGACATGTGGGCCCTGAAATGGAATCGATTGGGTCAAAACTGCGGGCGTAGATAGGCGTTAAAACAGGCCTAATAATAATAATATGACTTTCCGGTAACAGTATGTGATTGCATGACGCAATCACATAATAATCTTGTGTTATACATGCGTGACTACACATCGCATCTCGCGCTCACACCACGAATTAGCAGACCACTCCATACAAAAGGGCATATCTCGCTAAATGTATATCTTTGGATTTGCCTCAAAATAACATTATAGTTGACAAACATCCTCAGCTTCATTTTGAGACCCGCGTAATCGCGTTTCCCTGAACTTTGACCTCTATGCCTTTTACAGTGACTTCATTTATGGCTTACAGAATGTTGGGAAAATCCCATAGGTTCCAAAGGCATTTTTGAAAACGCTCTTGCCATTTTCAACCTCAAATATTGTAAACTCTATAATGTAATGTAAAATGCTAAATTAATGTAATGTATATCTTCAGATTTTGATGAAAATTGTATTGTGTATACTAGAGGCTTTGAATTGTATTTTTAAATTACTGAAATCGAGTTGCCTTATATTCAGGCATGTAGGTGAAGCTTACAAAACTCAATCTAAATGACATAAAATAGCCGTTTACCAATCATTATTCAAAATTAATCAGTTGAAGGCACAAGTATTGACAAGAATACATGGTTTGTTTTACATTACAGGTTTATTTTACATTACAGTCTATCGCCTAGTTATATTAAAATTAACTAGGTGATAACAGTCGGTGCCATTTTGTGATTTAGAACGTAAGCTTTACTCTAACCCTGAACAGGCTCAACCAACATTCTATTCAATTAACTTCCTATGGGTTCGCGCTAGCGTTCTACAGCACGTGGAACCAACTGTCTTCTGCGTTCTGGTTAAAAATACTGCGTTCTATTGTCCGCCCTACTACTAGCTGACAAGCAAGCTAATTTTAGCTTAACCCGCTAACGTTAGCTAACACACTAGTTCTTAGACGGTGCCTGTGTGAGTAAATCAACTTTTGGAATATAATCTTTAATCTCTAAGTGAAGATTAATAACACAATTTTGATTGCTTTGGCAAAAATGTGTACCCTGCATCCCATAAGTTCTCTTTTCGACAACATAAGAGACGGCTAACTCTAGCGAACCTACTAGCTGGCAAGCAAGGTAATGTTAGCGGGTCATTGTATGCTACACCTGATTGCTTTGGCATAAAAAGTGTAAGCTAGTTCGTGGATGGTGCCGAAACCCCGCATGCACGCTCTCACGCACTATGCCTCCCCTCACTTCTCCATCCGGACAATCTCCACCCAGCTGAAATAGGTGCCTCCACATGAGTCAGAGGATTGCAGAGCTGGAGGGGCAAATTTCCACTTTGCACCAGATCCAGGACAATGAACAGCACATTAATTCGATGGTTGCCTAGACAGCATCCAGGCTGGCGTCCCTCTGTCCCAAAGCCCTGGATTGTAGTTCGTAGCAATAAACATTAACATAGCAGTAGGCGTTTATCTGGGGCCTGGATCACCGCCTCTTGCTCCTGTGGAAGCCCTTCACCTCAGCAAAAAGTTTCATGCTCTGGAACAGTTACATACATCCCATCCCACACTGCCTGCACCTACTGCTGTTTCTCCTGATGCCTCAGCTGCCCCTCCAGTACCCAGCCCCACTACTGCAGCCCCTGCTGTCCCTGTCCCTGCACTTGCCCGGGTGTTTACTGTTCCTGTGCCTATTGCTCCTGCTGCCCCTCCAGTGTCCAGCCCCACTACTGCAGCCCCTGATGTCCTTGCACCTACCCGGGTGTCTACTGTTCCTGTGCCTATTGCTACTGCTGCCCCTCCAGTGCCCAGCCCCACTACTGCAGCCCCTGCTGTCCTGCACCTACCAGGGTGTCTACTGTTCCTGTACCTGTTCCTCCTGCTGCCTCTACATTCAGTCAAAGCTAGAGTTCCGGCGTCCTCAGTCCCGAAGTTCATACAAATCCTCCTGGTTCATCTCAGCCAGACCACCCTCCCCTATCGACTATTGTCCTCGGGGGCTCCATCGTCAGGGATATTAGAGTGAGGGGCGGCCTCACCTATTGTTACCCTGGATCCTGGTATGTCAGACATCCTGGAACAGCTGGAGGTGGTCAATTTCTCCCCACGGGGCCAGGTCGCCACTGCAAAAGAGAACTTGTTCTCAGTTGGACTTACCTGGTAAAATAATGGTTATAAATAGCTACCAACAGCACTTAAACACCACCTGGAGTGCACCAGAATCATTGTGCATGTTGGATCAAATGACACCAGGAAACAGCAGTCTGAGATTTTAAAAGAGGAATTCAGACATCTTCTGGCTACACTCCTGTCCACAGGTAAATTTATTCAAATTTCTGGTCCAATTCTAACCCTTGGACTTGGCTGCGACCACTTCACCAGGCTTTTCTTTCTTCAGTTGACAATGTAGACCTCTTCTGAAACCGGTGTGTATATTTTAAGAAAGACGGACTTCATCCCAATCACACTGATGCAAACGTTCTCTCTGCGAACATGGACTTCATGGACACTGTCATAGTGCAATGAAAAAATCCATGCCCTCTAAAGGTAATCACATCACCCATGCCAATAGAACAAAGTCAGTTAAAGCAGTTACCTTGTGGGGGCATGCACAACTAAACAAGTACTCCCTAAACTATTCCAGTCCAGCTGTCTGTTTTCAGCCCAATTTCATCCGAGTAAACATTCTCAAAAGGCAAGATGTGAGAGCCAACGACCATCTGTTAAACTGTATTACTCATGGACCAGTTCACAATGCTTTCTGCATTCCTGTTTTGGCTAGTGACAGAGCGAACAAAAGGTATTCTCATACTGCAAACTTATCAAACTTGATAACTATTGTCCGTCAACCACAGACAACCATGGGGCTGGTTAAACACTGTATGAAACTAGCACTGTTAATTATTAAATCTCTTGCACACAAATCGTTTTTAATTAATTATTTTATAATACTAAAAAGTAGATTTTGTTTTTAACTGATATGTGGTAAGACAAAAGCAACAGTGCAACTACTCTTATTGAATCAGCTCCCCCTAACATTAACTTTTTAGATGTTAACAGATCTGGAACAAAGGGTGTGTGTGTGGGGGGGAGGAGGTCGCTGTTTTATTTAGTTATGTATTTTAGTGCAAACATACGGAAAATATTGCTGCTATGTTGAAATGTTCTTTTCGTGTTCTACTATGTACTGTTTACAGGCCTCCAGAAAAGAAAATGTTGTAAAGCTGAACGCAAATTGTGAAAAACACGTCTTCATCACAAAATCTATAGAGAATCCGTGATTACGATTTAGAATTGAGAAATATCATCAAACATCAAAAGCAATAATTTAAATACATTTCGAACTATTTTTGCAACTGTCGATAGCCCCCCCCCCGACTGAAACACCTCGCAAAATACTTTCTATTCAAAGATGCAATGAGTTTGCTTCCTTTTTCCACATATAAAACTAACTCCATTCGAAAATCTATCATTCCTTCCACTTCCAAGAACGCTGTATTAAACAAACATCCCCACGACTTTGAAACTTAAGTAATGTGACAAAGATATCTCACTTTAAAAGCATTGACTACTATACTCTTGAAGAAACAGTCATCTTAAGTCGTACAACTGTTGTCTTAATACTCATCCAACAAACTTCTTTAAAAAGGTGTTTGAGTACCTGGCATCAGACTTACTGCAAATACTGTAATAATTATCTTAATGTAAGGTAATCTATTAGTTAACATTTTTACCCTATTCACCTGTAGTGTCTGGCCACTTATGTTTTGTACATGTCCCAGCTCATATAAAGACATTAATTAATACAAGTTTCTATTTAAAGTAAAAAATACGACCATATAGATAACGGCATTAGAACTGAAGTAAAAAATATCCTGTAATTTGCAGTTGTTCCCAACTAGTTATAGGAACATTTTCATGTCCATCCTAATGGATTTGTCTATAGGAGGTGCTTTGCTTGCCCAACATGCCAGAGTATAGCCTAACCCAGAATGTTTTAAGTGGAAAACTAATAAGAACTTATAGTCAAACCAAAATAGACAGGGTTATTGATAACATTAGTTTAACACTTTATTTTTGTTGTGGAATTTATGCGTAATTCCAATGAGAAATAATGATTTTAAATGATTTGTCTTTGTATTATCTTATTATAGAGAATTGAAGCAAAGTACAATCTAGATATATTGATTATGCTGGCCAGCAGGTCAAAGATCCTCTTCTCACCAGGTTTCTTCAGACGTTTTGACTAGAGAGGAAAACTAACACAGAGTCTTTATACTTAATAATTGCACATTGTTCAAGCCTGGGAAACTGAGCAGGAGCACATCATGAGCACATTCATGAGATAAAGTTGTTTCTTCCTATTGAGGGAAGAACTTCGACTGGCTCCAGGTGGTTGCACTCCTCCATTACAGCTCAAGGTTAGAACAGTGTTTGCCTAAGATAACAAAATGAGTTTTTGCACACAAGATAAATTTGCCATCACAATTTTGTTCACCATAATAAAGATAAACAAACACCCTGTTACAAACTGAATGGCATGCAGCTGAGTCGCAAATTGATTAAAGAAAAGTCTAAATTTAAAAAAAAGTGCTGTTTCCAGTTGCAATCAGATTTCAGATGAGGCCGCAGCACCATCGGACACGCCAATGGGTGTCCCCATCTAACAAAAGTACAAACCGATATCTATGCGTTTAAAACACTTCATAACTCCTTGCATTAACATGATAAGAGCATTATAACAAGGAAACATAAACATGATAACAGGGAAGCATTAAGAACCTACTGTCAATAGCAATACACAGAGTTACTCGCCAGGCATGCTGGGAGTTACGTCCGGCGCTACATTATGTTGATTTCTTTTAATGGTTGGTGTAAAGATCAAGAGTTATGGAACTCGGGAAATTGTTGTAAATAGCCATGTTTCTTCAACTACAAAGACGAATGAATGTCTTCCGCTTGCGATGACGTACCCAGGCTCCAAAATAAATTGCCACTGCGTTTTGCCCACACAACTGTGCTCGTCTCACATGCACAGGCTTTCTGACAAGTTTGCAACCATGATTAGAAGTTATGAAACTGGGGAAATAGTTGTAAATAGTCATGTTTTTTCAAGTACAAAGACGAATAAATGACTAGCGTGTGCAACACTTTCTGACAAGTTGGCATCCCTGCAGTAACAAATGTTGATATGCACTGGGTTAATTTTAGATAGCAAATTAGACTGTTCATGTACTATGTCTTAATAGGTTTCTTGTCATTTTGTTTTAAATGTTTGTTTAAAACAGTTCATTTTGAAACCCAAAAGTCACCACCACACACCAAGAGTAATCTAAAGATGGTGTGCAACAATGAAAAGAAACTCGCCCCCTGCTGTCTATAAAATGTTCTAATAAATTATAATTGTAAACTTTTAACATTTATGAAAACTACAGTGTTTAAGGAACATTTTCTAAAAACTTTAACTTGGAATGGGAATAATAAGACAAATATTATCAAAAAGTATGATTCAAATTGGTCAAATATTGAAGCAGTTACAAATAGAAATGTACAGTAATGTACAGTAAAGGTTCTGTTTACAGTAATACAGTTTGTTGCACTGTCAGCTCTGTCAAATCCAACAAAAACACTACTAAACTCAGATATTCATGAAACATTTGGTTTTCATAATAGAGTTGTATGAAAGTTTCATCTCACTGCAATGGACAAGTCCTGAAAGTTTCAGACCTGTAGCCCTAATGGCCAATTTTTTATGATTTGTTGAATATTTTGAACTTTGAACTGATGCTGTAGCGCCACCAACAGGTGTAATGAGGCAACATTGCATTGAGTGTGTTCTTGAGTAGACCTGGACACGTGTGCCAAATTTGGTGCTTTTTAAACATAGAAAAGCCGAGTTCAGGTGGGAGTAATAATAATGATACCTGTACTGGACGGCCACCTAATAACAATAATAATAATAATAACAATAATAATAATAATAATAATAATATTAATATGTTTTTGTAGTCCCCTTTTGTATTATTTGTATTTACATATTTATTGAAAGTGTATTTACATAATTATTTTATATTTATATTTTGTTCATGTTGCTGTTTGTTTGACCTTGTAGTTATCCAGTTTGGGATGGTGACTCTGTTTGTGGCCTCCTTCCCTTTGGCTCCTCTCTTTGCTCTGCTCAACAACATCATTGAGATCCGTCTTGATGCCAAAAAGTTTGTGATGGAGCTACGCCGGCCCATCAGTGCCAGGGCTAAAGACATTGGTAAGTGGTAATGCCAAGATGGTGTTAAACTATTATTGTCAACACTTTGGGCAGCTAGGCCTTTACTGCTACCAATCTTTACAGCCACGTTTGATCACATTTGCTTTTTGCCTTTCTGACCAGGTATCTGGTATAACCTATTAAGAGGTCTCAGCAAGGTTGCAGTTATTGTCAATGTAAGTTGACCTTTCTTTGGTATTATGATTGCTGTAGTGATCAAAGAAGCCAGCGTTAATTTGTATGATAGCCCACCACATCTATAATGCACTGTCATCAGAATTCCTCTTAAGTTTAAGATTAGTGTTACATCACCATATGTTTAAAATTCAGTTTACTCTCTCACAATGTCTTTCAAATTTCTTTCACTCTCCATCCCTCTCCATCTTTGTCTCCTCTTTCTAGTTTTTTCATTGAAAATTTTTGCTGCTCACTTTTGTTTAGCGTTGCATTTTGACATTTCTGTTAATTTCTCAAAGGCATTTGTGATCTCCTTCACATCTGACTTTATACCGCGGCTGGTCTACCAGTATATGTATAGCCTAGATGGCTCCATGCACGGATTTGTCAACCACACCCTGTCCTACTTCAATGTCAGTGACTTCCAAGCTGGCACCGCCCCTCTGCAGCCAATGCACCTGGGTTACAAAGTAGAGACATGCAGGTGAGATATTTTTCAAATGTAATTAGAATTTTTATTAAAGATGTAGCAAAAAAAGGTGTTCATGTTAATTCACTGGTACATCTAATACAACAATAGAACACAAAACAATTGGTATGAAAAGGGACCCATTTCCGGTATCATATCAGTTTTATTTACTTTTAATTCTCTACCTACCTCGCTTTAGGTACAAGGACTACAGAGAACCGCCCTGGTCCAACGCATCTTATGAACTCTCAAAGGAATTCTGGGCCATTCTGGCTGCTCGCCTCGCCTTTGTCATTGTTTTCCAGGTCAGAAACTAAACAAACGCATGTAATGACAAACACTCCTCAAGTGCTGACATGAATGCACTGCATAGACAAAGCCCAAATTGACCAGGACGTACTGTAGATACAGTGCCTTGCAAAAGTATTCACCCCCCTTGGCATTTTTCATGTTTTGTTGCCTCACAACCTGAAATTAGAACGGATTGTTTGAAGGTTTGCATCATTTTATCCACAGAACATGCCTACAACTTTGAAGATGTGATTATTTTTTTTTTTATTGTGAAGCAAACAACAAATAGGACAAAATAACAGAAAACTTCAGCGAGCATAAATATTCACCCCCCTAAGGTCAGTACTTTGTAGAGCCGCCTTTTGCGGCAATTACAGCTGCAAGTCGCTTTGGATAAGTCTCTATGAGCTTGCCACATCTTGCCACTTGGATTTTTGCCCATTCCTCAAGGCAAAACTGCTCCAGCTCTTTCATGTTGGATGGTTTCCGCTTGTGAACAGCAATCTTCAAGACTGACCACAGATTCTCAATTGGATTGAGATCTGGGCTTTGACTAGGCCATTCCAACACATTTAAATGTTTCCCCTTAAACCACTCGAGTGTCGCTTTAGCAGTATGCTTCGGGTCATTGTCCTGCTGGAAGGTGAACCTCCGTCCCAGTCTCAAATCACAGGCAGACTGAAACAGGTTTTGCTCAAGAATATCCCTGTATTTAGCACCATCCATCTTTCCCTCGACTCGAATCAGTTTCCCAGTCCCTGCATCCCCACTGCATGATGCTGCCACCACCATGTTTCACTGTGGGGATGGTGTTCTTGGGGTGATGGGATGTGTTGGGTTTGCGCCATACATAGCGTTTTCCTTGGTGGCCGAAAAGTTCAATTTTAGTCTCATCTGACCAGAGCACCTTCCTCCATACATTTGGGGAGTCGCCCACATGTTTTTGGGCAAACTCAAAACGTGCCATCTTATTTTTAACACTAAGTAATGGCTTTTTTCTGGCCACTCTTCCATAAAGCCCAGCTCTATGGAGTGTACGGCCTATTGTGGTCCCATGCGCAGATACACCAGTCTCTGCTGTGGAACTCTGCAGCTCCTTTAGGGTTACCTTTGGTCTCTGTGCTGCCTCTCTGATTAATGCCCTCCTTGCCCGGTCTGTGAGTTTTGGTGTGCGGCCCTCTCTTGGCAGGTTTGTTGTGGTACCTTGTTCTTTCCATTTGAAGATGATGGATTTGATGGTGCTCCGGGGATCATCAAAGATTTGGATATTTTTTTATAACCCAACCCTGACTAGTACTTCTCAACAACTTTGTCCCTGACTTGTTTGGAGAGCTCCTTGGTCTTCATGGTGTGATGCATCTTGCTTAGTGGTGTTGCAGCCTCTGGGATCTTTCAGAAAAGGTGTGTTTATACTGACAGATCATGTGACACTTAGATTACACACAGGTGGACTTCATTTCACTAATTATGTTACTTCTGAAGGTAATTGGTTGCACCAGAACTTTTGAGGGTTTAATAGCAAAGGGGGTGAATACATATGCACATGCCAATTTCCAGATTTTTATTTTTTTAAATAATTTTTAATACATATTTTTTTCTCATTTCACTTCACCAACTTAGACTGTTTTGTGCAGATCCATCACATAAAATTCAGATTAAAAAAACATTTAAATTACAGGTTGTAATGTAACAAAATAAATAACAAGCCAAGGGGGGTGAATACTTTTGCAAGGCACTGTATATCCTGTATACTGTATATACATGTACAGATGGAACATGTAAATTAGATTATTTTCCATGTGGTCTTAGGGACCTTGTTTAGTCTAGTTGAACCGAACCCCGGAGCGCTTACCCCATTGGTGCGGGTCGTTTGAGTTGGTGTGAACGCTGGAATCTAACTCTGGTGCGAACCAGAGATGGGGACTCAAGTCTGCGACTTGGACTCGAGTCGCACTTCAGTCGCTCGAAAGTGACTTGAGACATGACTTGAACTCGTCCCCAAAAGACTCAGCCCTGCGCCGATCGTTTCGGTGTCTGTACGATTGTTGTCTAGTTTTACAGAAACTAATACAAAATTCAAAGGCGCTCAGCTCTTTCTTTAGCTAGGGAGAGCAGCTGATCGCCTGTAACGTTAGTAATTGAGCTAGCGCAACTTATCAAAAATATCTACCACTACAAAAAAAGACTTTGTGACAAAATTGTTTTGTCAGTGACGTGATATAAAATGTTTTGTCATAAATATAACTTCTCTTACCTTGAAAAATAGCCTCAGATTTCAAACCGAAGGTTGCAGTCCTAAATCAAATGTAGACATTTTCCTCCACGGAAACCTCCCGGTAGAAACATGAAGTATGTATAAGCGTACGTGATTGGCTGAAAGGGAAAGTCACATTTGATTGGCTACAAAAATTCCCCATTTGAAAATGTTTTATTTGTGAGTCGAGCTGTGACAGGAAGTTCTCGTAATGTGATCCACAAATGTTAGGCACTTCACAAATGCAGATTCGGTAGGTTTCTAATAAATATAACAGCTTTGAGTTTTTTTTTTTTACATTTATTTTAACCTAAACATATGTGTGAACTATGTCATTTATGTATAAATCTCAAAATACATATGTGAATCTTATACATTTATTTGTGAACCACACCGTTTATATATTAATCAGGAAATACAGTTGTGATTATTGATAGCGATCTAATCCATAGTTTCGGGGCGCTTCGCTGCCATTCGTGGGGCACTTGGTACTTTGTTACCATTCGTGGACACCCAGCACAATAAAATCAAGATGTGTAGCTATTTTAAACAAAATTGTTAACTTCATTGTACTGGAGCAATTATATGTTCGGTAATGACGATTTAAAAAATCATACATTTCCAGGTTTTAGAGGACATTTACTTCAAAACAATAAAACAAAACTCTTCAATATGCTATCATTAACGAAAAGGTTGCGGTCTTACTTTCTGGTTAAAATTTTAGGGGTGTTGCTAAAAATCAGGCTTGGTGTCCAGACAAAACTAATTATGTTTCTGTAGTGATAGGAAAGTTATAGTGAAAGTGATAATAGTGAAAATCAATTTTCACAAAGTTTCTTAATTTATATATTTTTTATAAAATAGATCTGAATCTTTCAATAGCCATTTAGAAGAAAACAATACATTTTATTATTAAAACAAAGTAAAGAAATTGAGAAACTATTTTTTTGTGTCATTTTCAACTGAAATTTAGGGGTTCGGTTTGGGGACAGCCAATAGAAAGTAGCATTATTAATATTTATTTTATTTATACAGGGTTAGCCGACTGAGACCAGGTCTCTTTTCCAGTAGTGCCCTGTTTAAAGGCAGAATATATAAATTAACACAACAAAATGTAATAAAAATAAAATAACTAAATAAAACAAAATCTAAAATAAAACTTAAGCACAAAAAAATAAACATGTTTACAATACAATATTTACAATACAACAATATTTACGTTTTAACCAAAACAAGAACACTCTTCAGCTCCCAAATCCTCCAGTATAAATGTAAATTGTTCAACAGAAACAAACTGCTCTAATTTAAATTCCTGTTTAATCTTATTCCATTTATCCGAGGCAAAAATACTGAAAGCTGATTTACCGAGTTCTGTGTTCACTTGGCGGCTTTCAAGGGATATATAGGCCTGTAAGCATGTCCTATGACTGCTGGATTTGTGTTTTAATAATGAAGTAAGGTAAAAAGGAAACTTGCCCAGCAGTGCCTTGTAAACAAAAAAGAGACATTGTTTTTCTCTCCTATCACTAAGAGAAGACCATCCTACTTTTGTATAGCGTACAATGATGAGTTCTAAAACTATCCCCAGTTACAAAACGCAAAGCACTGTGGTAAATTGCATTAAGGCACTTTAAAATAGTTGGGGCTGCATGCATATACACAATATCACCAAAATTCATGACTGACAAGAGAGTAGATTTTACAATTGTCTTTCAAGTGAAAAGCATGACCTTATTCTATATAGAGCTCCAAGTCTGATCCTCAAGACTTCATCAAGAGCAGTAACTATATAATTTACTACAAGAGTAGCTGCTGTAATAGTACTATGAAATGAAATCCGACTGAAAAGGGCTTAAAATATTATTAGTGGACAAGAAAGCACAAAGCTGTTCATTTACAAGATGTTCTAACATCTTTGCTAGACATGGGAGTTTGGAGATAGGTCTGTAATTAATCAGACTATAAGTAAGTCAGTTGCATCCCCCCTTTATGTAAAGGAATAACCAGAGCTGATTTCCATATTTTAGCTATTAAACCAGAAGTGATTGTTAAATTAATAATGTGTCAGAGAGCTTTCTGCTTCCTTCTTGAATTTCTTCAGCTCGGGGCATGATGTGTTGCTTTTTGAGATCTTTTAGCCTACTTCATGTTGTCAGACAGGTTCTATTTAAGTGATTTCTTGATTCTTCAGTTCTGGCAGTAATCAGGCCTGGGTGTGGCTAGTGAAATTGAACTCAGCTTTCCCAAAAATGTGGTTAATATCAGTTAATTCATGATTTAACAAGGTCGGGGGCAATTACTTTTTCTCATAGGGCCAGGTTGGTTTGGATAGCTTTTTTCCCTTAATAAATGAAATCATCATTTAAAAACAGCTTTTTGTATTTACTCAGGTTATCTTTGTCTGATATAAAATTTGTTTGATAATCTGAAACATTTAAGTGTGACAAATGTGCAAAAACAATAAGTATCTGCAAGGGGGCAAATACTTTGCACAGCACTGTATATAATAAATTCAATCTTACAAATGTATATGTTTTTTATGGTTTTCATTTTAGTGATTTTAATCCGCTGTTTTCCTATGTGTTTTTTTTTTTTTTTTTGGGCTGTGGATCTGTGTTTTCGCTTTTGGATTTTTGTTTCTTTTTGGCACAAAACTAACGAGAGGGCGGGGTTTAGAAGATGATTTCTATTGGCCCATCGTAGTTGTAGTGACAGCTGATTTTTCGGTGCAAACACTCATTTTTCACTTCTCATCATTATGCACTTGAAGTTAACAGCAAAGCAGCAAAAAATGGTACTAGAGTGCCAGTGGTGATTCTGCTGAATAGATCACAGTTTTGACCAGGCTCTGCCTCTTTTTCTTATTATAATTGTGTGGCCGAATAAAAAATAGCTTTGTAACTTGATAGCTTCTAATTGCCGTGTAGCTTACTAAAAACCCATCGTCAAATCAGCTTTGAAAAAGTAGATATCTGGTAAAAATGCTGACATTTAACAGTTACCGTAATCCATGATTCTGACACTTATTGCAGAGCTCCATTGACCCGGCTACGATGATCCAGGCCCAAGCTGATTCTAGAACACCAGCTTAATTTATATAAATCTAACTCAAGATAAATTTGGCGGTCCTCATTATTAGCTACTTGGACTTCATGGCTAACGTTGAGTTGTTTCCCCTTTTGACATCCACTGTATATTTAACTGTGCTGTAGTTAAGTAGCTAATTATAATCGTAGTCATTATTAATTGATGCGTTTTCGTGTTTAGTTACTCTGAGACTGTGAGCACTCGGCACCAGTACCGGACCAATTTGGTGCCCTAGGCAAGAATTTAGCTGGTGCCATTTGCACCGCAGCCATTTCCACCACCAATCACTGTGTTCATACACTCAGACAGTACCCGCATAGCATTATACCTTTGAATTCCTTTATTTCAGAAACAAACAAAAAACACTAATAAAAACAAGTGATGTAAAACAAATTTTGAATAAGGTAGGCTGTTAAAGAAACGAGTGCAGACATAAAAATATGTATAAATATAATATAAATAGGAGTATTGCACACAAAAAACTATAATACAGAAACCTCAATATGCAATATGCGATAGTGCAATATGCATCATCTAGCATTCTTCTACAGTCTCACTCGTCTTGCATTTCTTGCAGCAAAGTCATCTGTGACATGATCATAATTAGAGAGTTTGTGTTAGACTGCATGATTTGTACTAATGATGGAAAGTCCACTGAACATCCCTGCTCCATAGTAGATCTTAGGTAGGTTTTAATTAGTTTGAACTTGGAGAAGTTCCTTTCAGCAACAGCCACTGTAAGAGGAAGAGTGGCTGTGATTCTCAGCTACCCACATATTGGGGTACATTTCTGTCAGCTTCTTCTCAGGCAGGAAGGTCAAGAATACCATGTTTGTCATGTTTTGCATGACTAGGCTGTGCTGAGGTGTAGGGGACAGATTCTGCATCACTGCTGGGCTGTGCTGAGGTGCAGGTGGACCAGGATATGCAGGGGTGGGAGGAAAACATTTAAAAAGTGCATCTGAAGAGAGAAAAGGAGTATGTGAACATTAGGTGTTACATTATATTATTAAAATAAAGCTTCTGATGGTCATACCCAACTACTAATGGTAATATGAAAGTAGGAATAACGGCTATCACTAAGATGTCAACACAAATGTATGTCAATTTTTTTAGGCAGACAGTGGACGATTTGTGAAGCGCACTTAAGCATATTTTTCAAGTTTTTGATGTAGGTTATTCCCCAAATAGTTGAATAGGCTTCCCAACTTTTCCAAATTAGTTTAAGGTGTGAGTAACTGACGTTAACTCTAGCTATTTATTAAATTAACGAATTAGGCTAGCTTCGTCCAAAGTAGGCTAATAGGCTAGTTCCAACGGTAACTACTGCAATAGATGTTCGGTCATCATCACGTTATTCCATACCTGTCTTTTCCCCGTTGTTCCTCCTCTTCTTTTTCGTCCCTCGACACCAGAGCGCTTTGGTCGACCTTACCGCACGCAGCCAGTGTCACGGGCCGGCACCACTCGAAGTCGGCACTTTTTATTTGCAGCTTGCTGTCCAAAGTCCTCAAGTGCATAATGATGATGTGTTTAAGAATCGGTGTTTTGGAGCGGAAAAAATAGATGTCACTCCAACTACAATGGGCCAATAGAAATCATCTCTTAAACCTCACGTGATTTTTGTGCCAAAAAGAAACAAAAAACCAAAAGCAAAAACAGATCCACAACCAAAAAAATAAAAAAACACATAAGAAAAGAGCGGATTAAAATTACTAAAGTGAAACCATAAAAAACAAATATACATTTGTAAGATTTAACTTATTATATATTTAGTTGTTGTTTTATATATTATCTTGTTTTTTAATTAGTTTAAAATTTTTGTTTTACATTTTTAAATTTTAGTTTTGCTTATATAGTTTTTTTATGTTTTTCTTTTAGATTTTCGTTTTTCTTTTGGATTGTCTTTTTTTTGCTTTTGGATTTTAGTTACGCTTTTGGTTATCTTCTTTTTTGTTTCTGGATTTTGCTTTTACTTTTGTAGACTTTTGGCACAAATCTCATTCCATAGACTCGCCTGGCCTTTGTGGCTGCAAAGATCTTCAGGGCATCCAATACATTGATGTGGTGTGCCAACTCGTGCTCAGTAGAAATCACGGCAAGTCCATTCAGTCTCGTGTCATGGTACTTCTGAAATAGGATTTGATTAATTTAACTTTGGAGAAGCTGCATTCTCCAGCAGCTACTGTCACTGGAAAGGTGAGAAGCACTCGTAAAACCACAAAGACGTTAGGAAAAACAAATGCCATATCATTGTCACAAATATATTTGAGTGCAACTATTGGTTTGGCTCCAGTATCAGGCAGGCAATGCCCCACCAAATGCCCCACCAAATGCTCCGACTGCCCCACCAACCTGACCCAGCTTCATCGGCAATATAAAAAAAAATAGGCCTCACTGAAGTGTATTCTTTTTTTTTTTGTCCTTGTCGATTTGGCCAATCATACGCATACCATATAGAAAAAAAAAGTTGACTTATATCTGATTGGTTGGTCTGGTCATATAAAATACGTTAACTTGCTATCATTTCACTTCGTCATGATACTACTACGTTGCTTACTCTTGTTACCACACGCAAGCAGCATTACTTTACTATTCACTTTAGCTAGCCAACTGTGTTTGTATAGGGGCACTGGCAGAGTTGGACGTCATACCTCGTTTGGTCTATTCGAATTTACAATGTTTAATTTTATAATCTCTAAACCTCGCTCTGCTTTCAATGCAGGTGCAAGTTTAACGGGTTATGTGCGTCAAAATGGATAGGTGAGTTGCTGTCCCTGCTCTCCACGAGCAACAGCTAGCTAGCACGCACCATCGGCGTATCGTGGCTGTGCCTCGACTAACGTTAGTGCCTGTGCAGACAGCACAAGTCAACTTCAGTACAGCAAGAAAAGTTGTGTAGATATGGAGGAATGTGGGTGGGGTGGCTTTTACAAGGAATAGGAGGTTGATGTGTCTATGATAAAACAAAAGGATCAAAGAGTATGATGGGGAGAAAGGAAGTCTGGTGACTTCAATAGAAAATAAATACATTTTCAATAACCCTGTGGGAAAGAACATAGCCAAGGAAAAAAAATATAAGAAAATGCATCAATATAAGGCCACTTAATAGTTTGTTATAGGTCTGTTTCATATTGCAAAAATTATTGAATCCCTTTGAAAGCTGTCAATTTTAAAAAGAATACACTTCAGTGAGGCCTATTTTTTTTTATATTGCCGATGAAGCTGGGTCAGGTTGGTGGGGCAAATTTATTAATTTGTCTCAAGGACAAATTGTTTGATTTGGTTCTGTGTAATATTTATTAACAAACCGATTCTCAAAATTTATTATTTTGAAGCAATTTCTATTGATACTGTCCCCATGAAAAAACAAAAATTTCTAAACACGATGTGAATATACAGTGCTGTGAAAAAGTATTTGTCCCCTCACAGATTTCTTCTGTTTTTGCTTCTTTGTCACACTTACATTTTTCAGATCATCAAACAAATATTAATATCAGATAAAGACAACCTGAGGGAATACAAAATGCAGTTTTTAAATGATGATTTCATTTATTAAGGGAAAAAAAGCTATCCAAACCAACCTGGCCCTATGTGAAAAAGTAATTGCCCCCTAAACCTAATAACTGGTTGTGCCACCCTTGGCGGCAACAACTGCAATCAAGCGTTTGCGATAACTGGCAATGAGTCTTTCACATCGCTGTGGAGAAATTTTGGCCCACTCTTCTTTGCAGAATTGTTTTAATTCAGCCACATTGGAGGGTTTTCGTGCATGAACGGCCTGTTTAAGGTCATGCCACAGCATCTCAATCGGACTTAAGTCTGGACTTTGACTAGGCCACTCCAAAACCTTTATTTATTTATTTTTTTTGCCATTCAGAGGTGGACTTGCTGGTGTGCTTCGGATCATTGTCCTGCTGCATAACTCAAGTGCACTTGAGCTTAAGGTCACGAACTGATGGCCGGACATTCTCCTTCAGGATTTTCTGGTAGAGAGCAGAATTCATGGTTCCATCAATCACGGCAAGTCGCCCAGGTTCTGAAGCAGCAAAGCAGCCCCAGACAATCACACTACCACCACCATGTTTGACTGTTGGTATGATGTTCTTTTTCTGAAATGCTGTGTTAGTTTTACGCCAGATGTAACGGGACGCACAACTTCCAAAAAGTTCCACTTTTGTTCCGTCAGTCCACAGAATATTTTCCCAAGTCTTGGGGATCATCAAGATGTTTTTTGGCAAATGTGAGACGGGCCTTTGAGTTCTTTTTGGTCAGCAGTGGTTTTCGCCTTGGAACTCTCCCATGGATACCATGTTTGCCCAGTCTCTTTCTTATTGTTGAATCATGAACACTGACCTTAGCTGAGGCAAGTGAGGCCTGCAGTGCTTTAGATGTTGTTCTGGGTTCTTTTGTGACCTCCTGGATGAGTCGTCGATGCGCTCTTTGAGTAATTTTGGCAGGCCGGCCACTCCTGGGAAGGTTCACCACTGTTCCATGTTTTCTCCATTTGTGGATAATGGCTCTCACTGTGGTTCGCTGGAGTCCCAAAGCCTTAGAAATGGCTTTGTAACCCTTTCCAGACTGATAGATGTCAATGACTTTGTTTCTCATCTGTTCTTGAATTTCTTCAGATCGGGGCATGATGTGTTGCTTTTTGAGATCTTTTAGCCTACTTCATGTTGTCAGACAGGTTCTATTGAAGTGATTTCTTGACTCTACAGTTCTGGCAGTTATCAGGCCTGGGTGTGGCTAGTAAAATTGAACAAAAAAAATGTGGTTAATATCAGTTAATTCATGATTTAACAAGGTGGGGGGCAATTACTTTTTCACATAGGGCCAGGTTGGTTTGGATAGCTTTTTTCCCCTAATAAATCATATCATCATTTAAAACAACTTTTTGTATTGACTTAGGTTATCTTTGTCTGATATAAAAATTTGTTTGGTAATCTGAAACATTTAAGTGTGACAAATGTGCAAAAACAATAAGTATCTGTAAGGGGGCAAATACTTTTTCACAGCACTGTAGGTGTCCTAGAGGTTCTGTTAGCCGACAATAGCCGGCTTTTGGCCGGTAAAAAACATCAAAAGCCGATAAATAAAATCGTAACCGGACATAGGCAATTGTCCGAGAGACAAAAAAAAAATGTTTACATTAGCAATGATGTCTTTATTTATTCCTGTTTGCAGAGTGCCTGCTGAAAAAGGATTCTTTTTAAAGGGATTAAAACAGACTTCAGCCAGATCACAGCTTCTTGAGGGCAAAGTAACAAGGCTGATGCACATCACAGTGACTTGGCTCTAATGACTTGGACAGCTTTGATTATCAGAAGGCAGCGAGTGGCTCACTTCGAGTATGAAAAGACCTGATGCAAGTGATTTCAAATTGAAATAGGGGCAGTGTCCAAAACCGCATTTTTATATAGGCCTATTAAAAATAGTAACATTTCAATATTAAGTATTTCAAGAATTTCAAAGAAAATGTCCAGAAAAATTTATTAAACGAGAGGTAGGGCTATGAGCTAGCTAGGGCATTTCCGTCCTTATACCCCTTCTCTCTTTTTTTTCAAAAGAAATATCACATTTAAGAATTTTTTTTATAGATGTTGTTTTGCATTGTCTAAAATAAATCTCACTGTGAAAATGCCATTATATGCCTAGGATATATTTTTTGAAGTCTGTGCGCCGAAGTAGACTTCAATTAGCCTACTACCAAGTTATTAGGGGTAAAGACCTTGTGTGACTCAGTGCTAACAAATAGGCATCGTCTAATCGCCTTCTCTCTTTCACTCACACGCGTGCACATAAAGTGTTTTTAAATAAATATTTATTTTTAAAAACAAGGTCATCTTCTTTCTCATAGGAAAACATTTTCCTCTTCTTTTGCGGTCGCACGTCTGATTGTGCCTCTGTGAGGCCTCTGTGTCCAACTCCTCAGTCAGCTCTCTGGCCCTGGAAAGCACTCTCTCAAAGGAGCAGTCTGTGCAATAGTCACGAAGAAACTGTTGTTGCGTGAAGCTGTGCTGCTGCTTGCGAGAAATCAAGGCTTACAGCACGTAGTTTCTTGCTAGTGATATTAATCTAAAAAAGAATATCATACCAGATAACAATGGAGCACATAAAGGCAAACGTCTGGATTTTTGTGGTTATGCCACTCTGGTTTTCACTTGTCATTGATAATTTCAATATAAAACAGAAACTAACCCATTAAACAGAAGGAAGAAACAAGCTATAATCACACACACCACAAGCACTAGTGAGACTACTGTCATTTGCGATTGATAGGAGGGCATCGTACACTTCTCCAAGTTGAAAACGGATGGGTTTGACAGCCTCAACCCGACTTTCCCATCTTGTATCACTAACAAGTTTGACTGTCAGTCCATGCCCAGCTTGTTGTATGTGATCTTTAAGTACATCCCAGTGCAAGGTAGAGGTGGAGAAAAAGTTGTAAATATCTTGCATTGTGCCAAAAAGGTATACTGCCTTCAGACAACATGATAAAGCATCTTTGACGACCAAATTAAGGGCGTGCGCTGCATTGATCAAAGAATGCTCTTGGATTTATATCACAAAGTCTTTTCTGCACACCATTATGTTTCCCTCTCATGTTGGAGCCGTTATCGTACCCCTGCTCTCTCATGTTCCCAATATCAAGGCCCAGCTCTTCCAGTTTCCCCATGAGAATGTCTGTCATATTAGCCCGAATGGAATCTTTTAATTCAGTAAATCCCAAGAAGTGCTCTAACCTGTACGTTGCTCTCCTGTGCTGCTGTGACAAACCGCACGATAGTCATCTGCTCAGTTTTGCTCATGTCAGGGTTGCAGTCTAAAATTACTGAAAAATATTTTGCTGACATAAGCATAGAGATAATTTGGCATTGCATTTCAGATGCAATCATTACAAGGATTTAATTTGGAATATTTTGTCCTAAATAATGGATATGTGTTTCCTCAGAAGTTATTCTCCTGATATGTTCTGACATTATCAAAATCCCCAATCATCTCTACACATTTTAGAAAATTTCCATTGTTGGGATCGAACAACTCACTACTGCTTCCATGAAATGCAATGTTTTGAGTTGCCATTACTCTAATAAGACTAATCAGTCGTTCTAGCACCTGCTGCCAATGCATGGTATCAGCAATTTTTTTTCATTGGTGTTGTTCATCTAGAGTTTTTTGAGAATGTAACCTAATGTCCAACTCCTTCCATTTGTGAAAGCATTCTACATGCTCGTTTGACTTCATGTGTGCTTAATGTTAGACATGTTCTTCCAATCTTTGATGCCATCTCTTGCAATGGCTGATATCCACTCAAACACACAAAAAACTTGCAGCAAAAACAAAAACTTCCTCAAAATCATCCGTAGTCAACAAATAAATTAGCCATGGCCTCTCTAGTTTTCCCCCGTTCGACTATAATGACTAGCCGAGAATTTCCTGTTTGCTCCGTCTATACTCAATACTTTTGACCTGATGTGGTCCTGTCTGTATTGAAATGTCTCTCTTGATTTAATAGTGGCCATTTACTTGGATCCTTCAGTATCTCACTCATTCTTGTCGCATTGCTGCTGGGGAGTTTCAGACCAGGCATCGCTGACACCAAGCACTGGAACCTTATGAATGCTAAAAGATAAAACCCCATGGTCCTGCCTGGTCTTTGACTCCGTCTTATCCCCAGTGTTTCCACGCCAGTGCTAATGGGCGTGACTGTATCAGTGCTGGAGCTCGAAGGATTGTAATCAATGGCTGCCTCTGACTTAGATACAAACCTTAGCAACGAATCTTTTTAAACTTTGATGCGTTTTGTTCTTATAAAGTCTTGTTTTTTATATTCCCAACCAAATAGTTTTTGTCATTTAGAATTTTTTTTATTACAGATGACTCGCTAACTTATCACAAACTTCTGTTATAGTTAACATACAGACGTAGGCCAGTAAAGAAGTAGACCAAACTTGAGAATTTAAAGGGGAGGTTACTGCCTTTTTATCGCATATTACTCGTTGTGACGGGAAGAACTTAACTGTATAAACTTTTTTTAGCTTTAGTGTTGTTTGAACCCTCCCTTTAAAAATTTGTATCGAGAGAGAGAAACGTTGTGTCACAATAGACTTACAGCCAATCAACGCTTTGCTGGTCTACATTTTTTTCCACGGTCTACTTATTATCCACCACACCGGCAAGGGGCACGCACCACCCTAACCAGGAAAAACAAACACATACACAGCAATATGATTGGCCATATCAGAATTTCATTCGGTTTGTGTGTGCAACTGTGCTTGTTTCAAATCAGCTAACCGCTCTTCATGCTTGAGCGGGCGCCAGAAGAATTCCAAGGAGGCGGATTTGCCGCCTTTTGGGAGTGCCGCTCTAGGCAGTTGCCTAGTTCGCCTATATGGTAAAGGCGGCCCTGGGCCTATATAGCAATCACAACCTCGGCGAACAGAGTGAATAAATATAATAATTTTTATTTGACGAATGGTTTTCTTCTGGCTGGAAATTACATAAAAAGGTGACAAAAGAGACAGTAAGACATTTTGTTAGGTAATATTTTTTGTTAATATTTCTTCTTTTTTTTTTTACATTGTGACCAAGCATGCCATGTCCAAAATTACTCATACTCTTTCTAAGTAATAAATGGCAAAGTCTATGTTTGAGATCACAGCAGTCAAACGGTTCTTATAATTGCAAACAAGCTTTTAATAATAATAATACTAATAATCTTTATTTGTATAGCGCATTTCATACAACAAGTGCAGCTCAATGTGCTTCACTTAACATAGAATACAAAAAATAAAAAAATCTAAATTTAAACAAATAAAAAACGATTGAAAATAGTAGAACTATGATTGTGAAACAGCATAAAATTACATAGTATTTAGAAAACAATAATTATTAAAATAATATAAAAATAAAAATACAGTAGATAAAATTAAACAAAAGTTTATTTAATAGAATACAGCTTAATTGTCACACATCTACCTTTAACTTTTTGCATATTTATACTTAATGTTTAATTAAAAGCCTTATTGAAAAGGTGTGTTTTAAGATCATTTTTAAAAGCAATGACTGATTCAGCCTCACGAATATGGCTCGGAATGGAATTCCACAGTTTTGGGGCCAAATAGCTGAAAGATGCTTCTCCGCTCCTCTTATAGTTCACCTTGGGTATTACCAACAAAGAGGCATTGGAGGATCTAAGGGCCCTGCCAGGTACATAATCAACGAGGCAGTCTCTAAAATAGGTTGGTGCTTTAAAGACCATTAAAATTACCTTAAAATCTATTCTATAGGATACAGGTAGCCAGTGGAGGCCATAGAGAACAGGGGAGATGTGCTCTCTCTTTTTAGTCCCAGTTAGAACTCTAGCTGCCGCATTCTGAACCATTTGAAGTTTTTGAATTGATTTGCTTGGTAATCCTGAGAACAAAGCATTGCAGTAGTCTAAACGACTTGAGATGAAAGCATACATTAATCTTTCAGCATTTTTTAATGATAGAAATGGGCGCACTCTAGATATATTTCTTAGATGAAAAAAGGAGATCTTTCTAATAAGATTTATATGGGATTCAAAGCAAAGCTCAGAGTCAATCATTTTTGCACAATTCCACTGCCACATCTTTTGTGAAGATCTCCAAGTCCTTGAGGTTGGTAGGCTTCCTTGCCATCACTTTGGTCTTTTGTTTCCTCCACGGATTCTCAATGGAATTCAGGTCTAGACTCTGGTTGGGCCACTCCAAAACGTTGATATTGTTTTCTGTTAACCATTTCTTGACCAGTTTGGCTGTATGTTTCGGATCATTGTGTTGTTGGAAGGTCCAGTGCTGCCCAAGGCCAAGGTTTTCTGCAGACTGCCTGATGTTTCGATTCAGAATTTTCATGTAGTTCTCTTTTCTCATGATGCCGTTTACTTTACAATGTTGCCTGGCTCATTGGCTCAAACCACCCCCAAAGCATTACACTCCCACCACCATGCTTGACCATGGGGATGGTGTTCTTGGGGTTTAATTCAGTATCCTCTGCACACTCGGCGCCCACAGGCTGCCTGAGTGTGAAGGGAACACACACACTTAATAGGTGGAGAACAATAACACTTGGCGCAGCTGGCTGAGGATGGAGTGCCACCTCAGACAGTGAGCTTAGTGACTGTATGGTGAGCTGGACCCTGACTGCCGGTGTAGTCAACGGGGTCCGAGTCTGCACCGACAGGAGGCTGATCTGCGCATCAAGGCCGCTGCTGCTTCTTCTCTCGGATGGAGTCAGACTGGGACCTCTTTGGCGCGAACCGATTCTTCGCCCATTGTCGTCTGCGTTGGAACCCCACCGGTACCTGCATAGCAGAAATATGGGGGCAGCACGTGGAGGGCGAGCAGGTGAAGGCCACGCCTCCCCAGACGGGAGGGGGGAAGGCTTCGCCTTTTTTTCAGGCTGAGATGGGAGCAGTGCAGACAGGGCCTCCCCCTGTCGACTTCAGCTGCTCCATTCGGGCCGTCAGCTTCCCGACTAAGGCGCCAAAGAGCCCAGCAGGGTCTAATGGCTCGTCGAGGAAAGCAGTCCTCTCTCTAAGCGGCGTCTTAGCAACGTCCAACCAGACAGAACATTGCGCCACCACCGTAGCTGCCATGGACCGGCCCATCTGCGCTGCCACTCCTCTGAGGGAGTGCAGAGAGAGGTCTGTAAGCATACGGCTGATGTCCCACAGCTCGGAGATGTCATCATCCGGGGCGGACTCAGCCATCTCCTGCTGGACCACGGCTTGGTACGCCAGGAGAATCGAAACCACGTTCGCACTCCTGGCTGCCAAGGCTGAGGTCTTGTAGGACGCCCCCAGTGCAGAAAAGAGCTCTCTGCTGCTGTTTAGGGAGGCGGATTCCCAAAGCATATGAGGAAGTAGTGGGGGCAAGGTGCTCCACCACTTCAAGCTCCATAGGGGGCGAGGTGTATACCCCGAACCTGGACTGGTTGTACCTCCGTGACATTATATCCAGCCAACTGCACACGTGCAGAGGCTGGTCTAGACCAGGAGGCGTGCAGATCTGAAAGGAAGTCCGGCATCATGGGGTTGGACTTCCTCAGGGAGGAGAGACCACTGGCATGAAGTGACCATCCATCAAGGACTGGGCTGGAAGAGCCGGCGGGGATGGCCTGGGGATGCCCACGCAGGCGCACGCCTGGCGGCATGCCTCCCAGGTTCATAAGGACGGGTAGCGAGACGAGCCCACCTCAGCTGGCTGAGAGAGCGCTTCCATCATAGAGTCTGTGTCCCCCAGTGAACCAGCTGACACTGCTCACACAGCGCATGGCTGGAACACTGGCACCTCATCTTCCTCCTCTGCTATGGTCACCAGGTTCCCGGGGGACCTGTGCGCCAAAACAGGCGGGCATGAGGGAAGAGGAGAGAGCTCCCCAATAGAGAGCTTGTCTCCGCTTGGAGGGGCAGCCTCATCATGCAGAAGAGCGGCAGCAGGCCGTTAAATAACACCCCACGAGGTCACCGAGGCAACATGAGGTGAGGTACCGAGGAGGCCGTTTGCTAGCTAGCCACCACATTGTAGCAGTAGCTAGCTATGTGGTTAGCGATGCCCCGTAGGCCCATAGGCAAAACGGGGGACACTAACCACGTTGCCAACTACACTCGGACTCATCTTAAGTACCATTTGCTAGCTGATGCAGACTGACCAGTACTGCCTTAGCCCTGAAACATCTTGCTAGGGAGCCTTTATATTTCCCCATGTGAGGTTGGAGACAATTACATTCTGGTTTTCTTAAGATGTGTGAGTGAGCTTTGATACTGAAGTAATGGAGTAGTTAGCTGACCAATGTAACTGTTATACAATAAATATAGTGTTTTAGTCAGAACGCAAACATGTATGTTGGTTTGATAGTGTTTGGTGCGAGTAATTCCAAAATGACAATTGCGTCTTTACATAATGGTGAGGAGGCGCTGGTCCAGTTGATTTGTTTTGTAAAGGACCCCTAATGTAAGATTTGGACCATTTCTTTGTCTAGCATTGTTTTATCACTTATAGGGATTGTACCAACAACATGACAAAGTTAATCTGTGCCTTGTGTATTTTCTCTATTTTACATCTGGCAACACATCTACCTTATTTTGCAAGCTGTTTTGTGTCTAATCTAATTGGCCAATCACGGACTGAGGTGCTCCGGCTGCAGCCATGACAACAGCGGAATGTTATTATCCCTAGCCAATAACATAAGTCAGCTGATTAATGTTAATGAGCAATGGGCGTTAACTTGCATTCACCACTGAAAACGGCATGTGAGTTGGAAAAGAAGAAAGAGGCACCTTTGAATAATGATTTAAAAATATAATAAAAAAAAATTCTAGTTAAAATACTTTTCAGTGTGCTTCATAAAAACCAAGGAAGCACACAAAAATGTATGATTGTCTACAGTATGGGCCCTTTAAACCTCAGTTTCACCTGGTTAAATTAAGATTTTATAAAAATAACCGATTACGCCAGGCACGCCAGGCAGATACAGTAACAGGGGCTATGCTTTGTCTGCAAATACACTGCTCAAAAAAATTAAAGGAACACTTTGAATTCAGCCCTCTGTTTTCAAAGACACTCCGAAAATCTAAGTGAAAAAATGATAAGGCAGGCTAGTCCATTTTGCTGAAATTCCAATTCAGCACTTTAAAATGGTACTCAGTACTGTGTATTGCCCCCATGTGCTTGTATGCATGCCTGACAACGTCGGGGCATGCTCCTAATGAGACGACGGATGGTGTCCTGGGGTATCTCCTCCCAGATCTGGACCAGGGCATCACTGAGCTCCTGGACAGTCTCAGGTGCAACCTGGCGGCGTCGGAGGACCGAAACATAATGTCCCAGAGTTCTATTGGATTTAGGTCAGGCGAGCGTGGGGGTCAGTCAGTGGTATCAATTCCTTCATCCTCCAGGAACTGCCTGCCTACTCTCGCTACATGAGGCCGGGAATTTTCGTGCACCAGGAGGAACCAGGGACCCACTGCACCAGCGTCGGGTCTGACAATGGGTCCAAGGATTTCATCCCGATACCTAATGGCAGTCAGGGTGCCGTTTTCTAGCCTGTAGAGGTCTGTGCATCCCTCCATGGATATGCCTCCCCAGACCATCACTGACCCACCACCAAACCTGTCATTCTGAACGATGTTACAGGTAGCATAACGTTCTCCACGGCTTCTCCAGACCCTTTCACGTCTGTCACGTGCTCAGGGTGAACCTGCTCTCATCTGTGAAAAGCACCACCAGTGGCGGACCTGCCAATTCTGGTGTTCTATGCAAATGCCAAGTGCCGGGCAGGGAGCACAGGGCCCACTAGAGGACGTCGGGCCCTCAGGCCACCCTCATGAAGTCTGTTTCAGATTGTTTGGGCAGAGACATTCACACCAGTGGCCTGCTGGAGGTCATTTTGTAGGGCTCTGGCAGTGCTCATCCTGTTCCTCCTTGCACAAAGGAGCAGATACCTGTCCTGCTGATGGGTTAAGGACCTTCTACGGCCCTGTCCAGCTCTCCTAGGGTAATTGACTGTCTCCTGGAATCTTCTCCATGCTCTTGAGACTGCTGGGAGACACAGCAAACCTTCTGGCAATGGCATGTGCCATCCTGGAGGAGCTGGACTGTCAGTGCAACCCCTGTAGGGTCCAGGTATCGCCTCATGCTACCAGTAGTGACACTGACCCTAGCCAAATGCAGAACAAGTGAAAAACAGTCAGAAAAGATGAGGAGGGAAAAAATGTCAGTGGCCTTCACCTGGAAAACCATTTCTGTTTCAGGGGTCGTCTCATTGTTGCCCCTCTAGTACACCTGTTGTTAATTTCATTAACACCAAAGCAACTGAAACTGATTAACAACCCCCTCTGCTACTTAACTGACCAGATCAATATCCCAGACGTTTAATTGACTTGATGCAATACTCTGATTAAAAAGTGTTCCTTTAAATTTTTTGAGCAGTATTTGCATTAGTAAATCTAATTATGTTGATGACATGTATTTGCGCTTGGCTTTGCTTCTGGTGTATGCACTTTGCAAATTCCTTATCATGTGAAATTGGTCTCAGCTGTATTTTGCAGTAAAAAATGTGGTAGGCCTGCAAGATTTTGCGACCTTTCCCACCGATAATTTTGAGCCCCGGCAAATATACATATGGATTTGATTTCAAATAATTGAGGAGGCACTGTTTGAATGGACATGACGCCTCTGGGGAAATATATTCATGTTTTCAACATGTTCCTCTCTGAAAGCGGTTTGAACTGGAAATCCTGCACCAGTGTCTGTACGTCAATGACAGTTGACGAGTCCTGTTTTGCATGACGTTTTGAACAACAGCATCAAAGCAATAAATTTTATTAAGTCAAAACCACTGTAGGGGATTTGACTTACTATTTATAGTGTGTAAATGACGCTTTGTACATTTTTGTAGATTATCATTTAATTAATAAATTAATATTAAAATCGATCAAGGTGATTAAGTGGAAATATCTATACGGAGCACCACCACACGGAATTAAACTTGAGCATGGCTGAGTGGGAAACCGAATCTTTATCATTAATCTAATAGTTAACGTTTTAATCTCAATTCTGAAGTAGTGAAGTTCTATGTTACGTGAATAAATGGTTGTATGAAAACCAAACGACACAGCTGGGTTTAAATGCAAAGCAATTCTGTTTATTTACTAATCTAAAGAAGCATGATATTTACGTTACTACAAAGAATGACTAAATGATAATATTGATAAACTAAAATGGTTAGTAGGCATTTAACGCTATGGTTCAAATCAAAACATACACAGTATAACAGTTAAAATATTTACCAGATTACTCTAAAACACAACACAGCATTTACTAAAGGTAGGCATAGTATCATGAACGCTCAATGTTTGGAAAGTGGGCTTTACGTTACTTTGAGACGATAGGCGGCGTTGTGTAGCAAAAAAAAATATTTTGATCATGTTGGCCAGGGTTGCGGCTGGACTAAAGTCAAGTCGTTAAGGCTCCTAAGGACAAACCAAGCTATCAGGATTGATATGACATATCTTAGCACTACAGTGATAGCTAGTATGGTGTGGGATGTGTCCCATGTCCAAGTCAGGGAGTAATCTCGTGGTCTAGTGTCCCTGTGAGTGGCTACCAAGTCCTCATATATCAGTGTTAGGTCAATAGCTTGTGCACCCTCAAAGCGGACCAGATCTTGGACGTCAAGATTGAGTTGGAAGGTGTGTTCTGCGAACACATCGGGGTTTTCCAATTCAGACTCAAAGCTGGTATCAGACAGGTGGTAAAAGGCAATATTATCAATGTGCACAATAGCTCCTTCAGGTACGTCTATCCAGAGGGTATGGTTAGACAGGGTTATGGTTGTGGCTATTTCTTGAAGTTCATAGGTGACTGTAACGACTGGGGCAGCAGTGTGAACTAGCCAACGGTCACCCACAGTCTCTACTTGGGTGGTGAGGTCTTTATTCGCGTTAACTTGGGCTCTGCGTCGGTACTTGTCGGAGAGTGGCGTGAGGCCACACATTTGGTCAGAGTTGTTTACTAGGGCACAGATAGTGAATGTCTTTTGTCTGGATGCACATCAGCAGATTTGGGGTGAGGTAAAAGTCAGGATTCCTCTCCTGGTATGCAATCCCAGTGGGGGTGTTGATCTTAACATGGGTGTCACCTAAGAGAAACCCACATTCACGACAGTCTTTATGTTATACAGTGCATTCGGAAAGTATTCATACCCCTTCACTTTTTCCACATTTTATTATGTTACAGCCTAATTCCAAAATTGATTCAATAAAAAAAAATTCTCAACAGTCTACACACAATACCGCATAATGGCAAAGTGAAAAAAGTTTTTTCGAATTTTTTGCAAATGTATTAAAAATAAAAAAAATTAATATCACATGTACATAAGTATTCATACCCTTTGCTGTGACACTCAAAATTGAGCTCTGGTGCATCCCGTTTCCACTGATCATCCTTGAGATGTTTCTACAACTTGACTGGAGTCCACCTGTGGTAAATTCAATTGATTGGACATGATTTGGAAAGGCACAAAGGCACACGCTGCAGTTAGTTCATATAAGGTCCCACAGTTGACAGTGCATGTCAGAGCACAAACTAAGTTATGAAGTCCAAGGAATTGTCTGTAGACCTCCGAGACAGGATTGTATCGAGGCACAGATCTGGGGAAGGGTACAAAAAAATGTCTGCAGCATTGAAGGTTCCAACGAGCACAGTGGTCTCCATCATTCGCAAATGGAAGAAGTTTGGAACCACCAGGACTCTTCCTTGAGCTGGCCGTCCGGCCAAACTGAGCAATCGGGGAGAAGGGCCTTGGTCAGGGAGGTGACCAAGAACCCGATGGTCACTCTGACAGAGCTCCAGTGTTCCTCTGTGGAGATGGGAGAACCTTCCAGAAGGACAACCATCTCTGCAGCACTCCACCAATCAGGCCTCTATGGTAGAGTGGCCAGACGGAAGCGACTCCTCAGTAAAAGGCACATGACAGCCCGCATGGAGTTTGCCAAAAGGCACCTAAAGGACTCTCAGACCATGAGAAACAAAATTCTCTGGTCTGATGAAACCAAGATTGAATTCTTTGGTCTGAATGCCAATGTCTGGAGGAAACCAGGCACTGCTCATCACCTGGCCAACACCATCCCTACAGTGAAGCATGGTGGTGGCAGCATCATGCTGTGGGGGTGTATTTCAGCGGCAGGAACTGGGAGACTAGTCAGGATCAAGGGAAAGATGAATGCAGCAATGTACAGAGAGATCCTTGATGAAAACCTGCTCCAGAGCGCTCTGGACCTCAGACTGGGGTTGGAAGGTTGACCTTCCAACAGGACAACGACCCTAAGCACACAGCCAAGATAACAAAGGAGTGGCTTTGGGACAAGTCTGTGAATGTCCCTGAGTGGCCCAGCCAGAGCCCAGACTTGAACCCGATTGAACATCTTTGGAGAGATTTGAAAATGGCTGTGCACCGACGCTCCCCATCCAACCTGATGGAGCTTGAGACGATCTGCAAAGAAGAATTGGAGAAACTGCCCCAAAATAGGTGTGGCAAGCTTGTAGCATCATACTCAAGAAGACTTGAGGCTGTAATTGCTGCCAAAGGTGCTTCAACAATGTATTGAGTAAAGGGTGTGAATACTTATGTACATGTGATATTTTAGTTTTTCATTTTTAATATATTTGCAAAAAATTCAAAAAATCCTTTTTCATTTTGTCATTATGCGGTATTATGTGTAGAATGTTGAGAACATTTTTTTATTTAATCCATTTTGGAATTAGGCTGTAACATAAAATGTGGAAAAAGTGAAGGGGTATGAATACTTTCCGGATGCACTGTAGATGTTTCGGCTAGTGACCATTTGTAGGTTTAGGAGGAATGCCACTTCTCTTGTGGCAGGGTTTACGTAGAGTGGCATGGCGTTGCCAGGGCTTTAGGCTAAATGCACCTGAGTTGGTGAGATCTCACCAGCCGTGGCTGTCGCTAGAATGTCTTGGACCAGGCTCACAAGTACTAGATAACCGGGGATTTTTCCATTGCTTAGACTGTCTATGGCGGAGCTTGTCTCTCAACATGTCAGACATCAGTCACTGAACCACGTGTACATGTGCATCATTTCGATCAATAATCTCTAGGAGTCTGCCAACGGTGTGGAGCGTCCTATTTAAGAGTGGTGTGGGTATTGACTACCATGATGGTTCCTTGTACAGTTTTGCCTATATTCTGTAATTTAGTTCACTGGTCTCTCATCTGGTATTTAATTTCAGACATGTCTCCCTCTAGTTGTTTTACCAGCTGCTTCACGGTGGGTAGACTGCATTGGTTTCAGAGGTTCCGAGTGAGAAAAGAGAGCCGACAGCAGACGCTGCAGTTAGTAACATGCCTAGAAAGTGTTTGGGGCGCTTGAGGCCACTGAATTCCGTTCGGGTTACAGTGAACTTTTGCAGTTTTTCTAACATGTGGCTGGTGTCAAGTTCTGCATGTCAAATTGAGTCTTAGCTCCAAAGATGTAAGGGGACATCACGGGCTTCTGTGGTAATGTGCGTATTGTACACGTCCTTGGGGTTGAGTCGGATGTACACCCTTTGTGAGTGTATTTTGCAGTCTGTGATTGGTAGTTCTGGTTCGCACCGCAGTGCTATTCCCGATGTCGGTCTGGGTTGAAGTATCTTTTGTTGAGCAGGCTTCGATGATGATTTTCTGACCACCGATGTAGCTGGTGAAATGTTTGATTGGCCACACCGTAGTTAAGAGAGCCTTCTCACAGTCCGAGTATTTGCGCTCTGTCACGTTTGTCTTTATTGTAGACCTGGTATAGCCCTGCACTGAGGCAATGTTTGGAGAAGCCTGCCTCCAAGTGGAATTCCTTGTCTTTGTTTGGATAAGCCAGACAGGGAGCCACACACAAACGTTGTTTCAGGCTGTTGCTTGGTCTTCAGTCCAGACGAATGGCGCATCTTTGTGTAGCAGGCTTGTTATCGGCTTTGCCAGGTCTGTGTTGTTTTCCAGGTATTGTTGGGAGTCATTTCAGACTCCCAGGAAACTGTGCAGTTTAGTTAGGTTGGTTGGTGTTTTGATCATTTAAACGCCTTGGATTCTACTGGACTGCGTGTTTGATCCCTTTTGGTCCAACCAAGAGTCCAACGTAGTTCACCTTTGTATTGCACCATTGTCCTATGGAGTAACAACCGGTGATAGCCAATTTGGCACCTGCTGTGGCCAATTGAGATAGCACATGGTCGATTTCTTCCAGGTGGCCAGTCCATTTCTGGCTTCGCATAAGGATGTCATCCACATAAATTAGATTGCCTCTAGCTGCAGCGTCTGGCATAGCTTTGTGGAGGAAGATGTTGAATTCTGCTGGGGACTTTGCATATCCAAACGGGCACCTGTTGAAGGAGAAAGCTAATTTGTGTTGGTCTTCCGGGTGGACCTTCATTGTCCAGAATCCGTTTGCCACGCCCACGGTCGAAGAATTTAGCTTCTTGGATTTTTGGCAGTTCTTGGTCCAGTTGGGTCATTGGCCACCTGGACAAGGGGCACTGTTTGTTGAGTTGGCAGCCAAATGGGTGTAGAGTAGGTGCTATTGCATGGTCTGATTATTTGCTTTTGGAGCAAAGAGTCAATGATCTGTTGTACTGGCTCGTAGGAGGCGAGTGGAATTTTGTATTGTCGGACAAACGTTGGTGCAGCTCCCGGTTTAGTTGGGATTCTGACAGTGTGGATGTCTGTAAGCCCACAGTCCAATGAATCTTTTGAGAACATGTTTTTGTGTTTGTAGAGCAAATGGCGAAGTTGTGACCTTTGAGTGTCGTTTTCCAGTGCATCTGCCTCTGCTAGCGTCTGTTTAATTTGGGCTTAGGTTAGATCACTGACTTGGTCAGGGGGCGATGCCGTGTCGCCTACTTCAAGTGTGTAGACGGTCGAAGTCAGATTGTGTCTCTGTGGGTCCTTGAGGAACACCATTGTGTCTTCGGTGAAGAGCATATGGATTATCATTTCATTGTTTGGGGACAAGTCTACCCGGAACACTGAGCCATTGTGTATGGGTGACAGCGAGAGGCGATGGTTTTCGCCGGGCTGGTGAAGAGGACCTCCCCCTGTCGGAAGTCAGCAAACAGATTGGAGGGGAGTTTCCAAATCACCAGAACAGTTAGTTTGAAGTCAAAGAAATTGGCGTCTATTAGATGACCAATTATTGAGTGCCGTGGGTATGGAAGCAAATAAGTGCCATAATGTTTTGAATTTAAAAAGTATTAAACACGTTATATTATAATTTAAACAACACCAAATTCATAGCATAATAAGAGTTTGTTTCAAAAACCATGCATCTAAATTCATTGGTTGTGAAATTACCACTTTTAAATTACAAAATGTTGTTTTCAATGTAAATAAAATGTGGATCAAAAAATTCAAGCTTTAGAAATTCAAAAAAGCTATATTCAGGTTGCTCAAATTCTATCACTGACATTCGGATCCAAAAAATTCGGTATAAAAAAATGAGAACAGTGAAATTTAGATCCAAAGATTCAAGTAAAAAAATTCAGATAGCAATGTCCGGGATACCGAGGATAGGATAAGCAATCGAGCAAGAATGCAGTTGAACCAACTGCAGACAAAAACATGGCGGAACGTACGGCCAAGCCTCCGGATATATCACTCCTCCGGTGGCCTATGTTGCTCATTCGTTAGCATTTGCGAAATGTAGTTAGTATTATCATTAGCATCATTTGCAAAAAGCTAAGTATCATTGGTGTAATATTGCTGTTTAAATGAGCTAAAAGCTATGGAGTATTTATATGTTTGTAATGTTAACAAAACACCATATTAGACCTATTAACCTATAATTTTCATTTAACAGCAATATGCATGAGTCACAGCACTCACGTTTATTGCTGATACATTGTGACTTCCTGTTGGTCAGAAAATAGCCTTATGTGTTTTTCTTTCCTTAACTGTTTCTTCTTCACCAAGACAACATTTCTATCCAAGACTAACTATCCAAACCATTCAGCTTAGCTTCAATTTATTTCCATAAGCCTAATGGCAATATCATTACATTGCTTTTATTTTGCATCTTTCATGTTGTATTGCATTATACCATACATGTTATTGAGGCTTTCTTGGTGTAGGAACCCTTAATGTATATGTATTCAGAATTTACAAATACAAGGAATCCCATAATATTGCTATGACTCTATTTTCTTTTCTTTTTTTAAACAGAGCCCATCATTAATAGCCTACATCAGCCACCCATATCTTCTTACCAATAGTGGATAGGTAGTAGCAATAGACTTTCATGTGTAAAGGGACCTGTAACAGCTCAATGTAAAGCAATTCAATAAGTAATGCATTATTTATTGTACATTAAGTATTTGACATCCTCATCCTTGATTTAGTTATGATTCATACCTTTTCTTTTTCTATTATTGACCCAAGGAAAAACATTTCATGAACCACTGTAATGGATAATTTCAATCTATGACGGAAAATAACCAATTAATGAGGGAGAAACCATGAAAAGATCAAGTACAATTTTATTGATGACTACAGAGTCTGAGTTAGAGTCTGTACACAGAGAAAATACTACTGTCAGATCAGTCTAACAACATAGTAAGTTCAGATTAGTTGACAAGGTTCTAACGAGTATATAGGTCTATTAGATAAACAATTATTCCATTGGACAAGATGGATCACATGTTCATAATCAGCATATCTAAAGACACGAACGCAGGAAACTAAGACATGACTTAACGTTATGACTTAACCCAAACTTCTAGCCTTCAGTGTCTCCAAAAGGCACACACTGTCTCTTTGGTGACCTGGCCCTCGCTCTGACAGTCCCCTCACCCCTGAACCACATCCCAGGCCGGAACATCCGCTAGAATGCCCAAATTTGGCCACAACACCACCTTTTTGTTGTGTTGCCTTCTGAGAAGGTACATTTTCACAGTGTAATTAAACAATGTAGATAAATTCTGCATTTCAGATGTATAGCTGTCCCTGGCACTTACTTTTGGATTAGTGTAGACCTCCAACATCCACAGCCCGATACTAAGTTACAGTTCTACACTGGTGAATTTTGGTGTGGACAGCAAAGCGCTATCCCACCTTAATGTTCACTGACCCTCATTCGTTCTTCATAAAACCTACTTTATACATATTACATTTATTATACATTTAAAAAATTAAGAGAGGTGACATTCAGGCCTTCAAACAAACACTACCTGCAACATAAATGTGAGGGGCGTCGAAAATAAAAAGAAGGTCTGTAGCAGCCAATAACGTAATAACTTTCCCATTGTTAATGTAATAAAAGCCGATAATGTAATAACTTACCAATAATGTAATAAAATGTCTTAACCAATAACAAACTTTTTTCCCATAACGTAATAAGTTAAAACATTATTGACCGGTTATTACATTATTGGCTTGCTATAAAAAAAAAACTGAAAAATATTTAATAATTTGAGCCGATAATGTAATAACATACTTATATCACTATGTTTAAGTTATTATGAAGTGTCAGACTTCCATACTATCCTTCCTACTGTAGCTTCTTTCAAATAACTTTCTCAAAAACCCCACCCAATCTTGACCCGTGAATCCTAGTCCTAACTCTGATATAACACATTTCTCTCTCTCTCTCTCTCTCTCTCTCTCTCTCGATTACATTTTCAATGTAATGAGTTTTATGAGTTTTTTGCTTATATTGCCAAAGCTAACCTGGTTGAACTTACATACATACATACATACATACATACATACATACATACATACATACATACATACATACATACTTTTTACACGGGAAATAACTGTTGACATGACAGTGCGTACCGATAGCATGTAACAATAATACTAGTAACAACAGTAACAACAGGATGAACAAATGGTACATTCATCCTAGTGCAGTGTTCCACTGGCTGTCCCTTGGTTGTGACAAGAGGCCAAATATTTGGCTGCTATTATGCAGCAGATAGTTTTTTTTTACCTATTATTCTTTTTAAGTTTCTGTCTGTTACTGTAGTCAGATATTCTGCAAGAGTGTACTTTTTGTTTAAAGCCAAATAGCATTCAAGTTTGCTTTGAATTTGGGATGACTCAGTCCAATAATCTATATATTTTTCCTTTTCTAATGTGGCTGTGTTGAAGTTCTATATGTTGTGGCCAGGGAGCAGAGCCCGTGGACCAACTGGCATAGGGACTCTTTTCTGCCTTCATCTCTTGGTATTTTAAAGTATTGTGATAGGTAGGACCGGGGGTCACTTAATTTGAGATTATAGAATTTAATTGCCCTTTTTCCAGTTCTAATAAAGAGGGGGCATTGCCCTAATTCGGCTCTGCTTGCATTATTTTGACTTTTTCTTTGCACTTGAAGAATGTTTTTACACAACTCCACACGCAGTCTCCATTTGGGTGTTTGTCCCATTTTGAAGAATCTTGATTTGACACTGCCATAGAGCAATTGGTTCTATGACTGATTGGAATATTTTTTATCCAGGTTCTAATTGGGATTTCAATTTTGATGTTTTTTTTAATTGGATAGAAAGCTCTTCTTGCATTGTCTCTAGCAGGCCCTGTAATAATAATAATAATAATAATAATAATAATAATAATAATAGTTTCATGCTTTTCTGCTCGTCGGGCTTGGCTTGACTCTTCTTCAGACCCGACCTTGTGTTTTGGTGGGTCTGATGGAGGAAGGGCATTCACAGTCAGGATTGTGTTTTCTGTTGATTGTAGATTTATTTCTTGAGTGACAGGATTTTCAGTTTTCAGGGTTGGGCTAGGTTTTTCTTCTTCAGGCCCGACCTTGTGTTTTGGTGGGTCTGATGGAGGACCATTTGCTGTTAGGGCTGTGGTTTCTGTTGCTTGCAGAGGTGGTATCATTTTGTCGCCTTCAACCAGGTTCACTTGTGCAGCAGGGTTGGTTGTTCCGATTCCAGTCATAGTTTCTTGTCTTTCTGGTCTTTCTCTTTTACGTCTTTGTTCACTTCCTCAGGGATTTTCCTCATATGTTCTTTTATGTTTTGAAGGGTCACAGGAGCGTTTCCTGTAGTTTGAGTAGACCCATATCCTTTCTGGTCCCTCTTGTGGTGATCGGGTGATTGGTTGTCCCATCGTTGCTGAGGGAATTGTTTGCCTTGGCGGTTCTCTCTGTGGAAGTTCTAAGACAAGTGTTGTCGATGGTCTTGTTGATAGGCGTTTCCAGAATTCCGTTGGCGTTGTGTTTGACCTTTGCCTTGATCATGTTGCTTTCGCCCCTCTTGTCGCCATTTGTTTCCTGACGGGATTGCGTTTTCTTACACCACTTAGTTGTAGTGCATGAAAACATGGGAGCTCGAGATAGTATATGTTTTTACTGGTTCAGCAGACCCCCCTCTCCTCCAAATATGTAGGCTCAAATCTTTGAATCTGGTGTCACACTGATAATGTCCCGGACCAAAACAATTTAACCAGCACATGCATAACGTTTAAACATAAAACGTTTTTTTCTATACTTTCTTGACAGTCCATTTGACTCTATAGCTAAATATTGAGGATAAAATGTTTAGACACTGATTCAAATTCTACTATACTGTAATGCAGTATAACCATATAAGTATACATTTGTTTTAAATGTAATAAAAACTTACCTAAAGTGTGTCTCTACCAAAATTGCTTTGTGCTGGTCGTGGCTGAAAGAAATATTTTAAAGGGTACGTATTAAAAAAAGTTCTAGGCAACCCCTGACAAATATAACCATAGGCCTACTAAATGTTAGTACTTTTTACTTTTGATACTTAAGTATTTTTAAAAAGCAGGCACTTCAGTACTTTGACTCAAGTAGAAATTTAAATTAAAGACCTCTACTTTTAGTGGAGTAACATTTATAAAGGGTATCTGTACTTTCACTCAAGTACATTATTTGTGTACTTCGTCCACCACTGGTATATAGGTGATGAATTAACGGAAAAACCAACATGAAGTTTCTCAGTAAGGTGTTGGCCCACCACATGCCATCAGAACAACTTCAATGCACCTTGGCATTGTCTCTGGAACTCTACTGGAGTCATGGGACACCATTCCCTCCAAAGGATATTCCTTCATTTGGTGTTTTGATAACGCTGGCGATAAGCACTGTCATTAAGATGTCAGTCCAAAATCTCCCACAGGTGTTCAATTGGGTTGAGATCCATTGACTGTGAAGGTCATGATTCACATCATTTACTCATCAAACCATTTGTGCCATATGGATGGGAGCATTGTCACCCTGGAAAAGACCACTCCCATCAGGATAGACATTTTTCATCGTAGAATAAAGATGATCACTCAGAACAACTTTGCGTTGATTTGCAGTGACACTTCCTTATAAGGGGACAAGTGTACGCAAATCATGCCAGCAAAATGACCCCCAAAGCATAACAGTCACCGGATCCCCTCACTGTAGGGGTCAAGCATTCATGCCTGTACTGTTCTCTTGGTGTACGCCACACATGTATTTTCATTTTTATTTAACCTTTATTTAACCAGGAAAGATCCCATTGAGATCAAAAATCTTTTTTGCAAGGGTATCCTGGCCAAGATAGGCAGCAGCATAGAATAAAACAAGTGATTACAAAAACAGACACACAAGAACCACAACACTACAATAAATAACCAATGAACCAGCACAGTACTGGTACGTGTACTCGCCCACTTGTTGAGAATATGGTGAAAGATGACTCATCTGACCATATCACTTCTCTCCGCATAAAAACATAAACCAGTGGCTGTGGTTTTTGCGGCACTGAACTCTCAAATGTGCATTCATCACGTCCTCCCAACAATGAACTCTGTTTCAAAGTTACTTAGATATTTTCCTCCTGTCATCATGATACAAAATCTGAATAATCTGGGCCTTTCTCAGCATTTCTATACATGTCACAGAACATGATTGGATGTTAATTGCTTAATTGTACCATGCAGTGCACCTGTGTGGGAGCATCTCCATTCGTCATGTTTCTCTGCTAATTTATTAATGTTTTTCCTTTAATTTGGCACTTGTCTGTGTATATTGTAGAGTTAGTTAAATCAGAAATATGGATATACAAGTTTTTATCAAACTTGCAACCTCCAAACACCAAAATTCTCATGTTATGTGACTTTTGTAATGTAATTATACTTTCAGTGCTAATTTATTATGGGTGGAACTTGTATTTTTTTTAAAACAAAATTGAAATTTAACTACTTTGGATATTAGTGTATTATATAAATAAACGGTATTTATTGGAAACTTTCTTTAAGTAAGATACATCCGCTTTGGGGAAAACGAACCTTACATATAACTAACAAAACCTTCCTTTTCTTCTCCACAGAATGTGGTTATGCTAATGAGTGACTTTGTGGACTGGCTCATCCCAGACATACCCAAGGACATCAGCCTGCAGATCCACAACGAAAAGATCCTTATGGTGGAGCTTTTTATGAAGGAGGAACAGGGCAAGAGGCGGGTGGTACGTGAGAAACATAAGTGGGACAACCAAACTTCCAGCTCAGTCCATCAGAGCCCCCCACAAATACGCTCCCGCCCATTCTCCCGTGTTAACATAACTAATTGCTAACAGACCTATGAAATGTAAGGGGTTACTATAGCCAACTAATAGTGAGCAATGCTGGTATGGTTAACTTCTAACAGATAATTACCCTACATGGACAAAATGTCCATCGATATGGTACTTGTTGTGCAGGACAATTTATAATAAATAATTGTTCTGAAGCTGGAGAAAATCATAACATTGTGGAGTGGTCTGCATCTCTCTTTAAATGCAATTAGTTAACAAGTGCATTAGTGCAATAATTAACCTTGGTTCCTTTTGGTTTTCCTTTTTAACTGTTTTGGTAGAGACGTGTAACAAATAACGTACACACACATTTATCTTTCTCTCTTGCTGGTGTTATAAAGTAGAATAATCAACAATAAGTCAATGTGCTAATTGGATGTAAAGCAAAAAATATATATTTAGTAATTTCTCTCAAGTTTTAACTTGTATGGGGCTAAACTCGATGTGGTCAACCATATTTCCTCATTGGAGGAAAACAAACAATTTAAATATAAGGAGGAAGTGGTTCTCCCTAAGTTTTTAAGAGAAACATTGTTTTTCTTTATTTGTACACAGTCCAGCCCTCTATCTTTAGGGGATCAACCATTAGTATTAAAGCTCAAATTGTCTTTTTTTCTCAATGAAATGCAGAAAGATATGTTGCTCCCTAAACAAACGTAATTCGAAATTATGCAATACATTTATTTAAAGTAAAGGTAAAGTATTTGGTAAGTATTTTATTGTGAAATACTACCGGGTCAACCAGTTTGCTCTTGCGTGCTGTGCCAAGTAGCTAAAATATTAATTATGTTCTGTTTTAGTCTGTGTACTGTAAATTCTATGATACCGTATACATTCATTGTTATAATGGTTTGAATAGGATATAGCGACACTTGGTGGCTATTCTGTACAAGGTAGAAATCTGTGTGAAGCAAATATCTTTTTTGGTAAGAGTGTGTTTTTTGCCTGTTTAACTTACTATTACATTTACAACTTTTAATTATGCTGTTCACGATTTATATTGGGTGAATGCATAGCTCATAAGTGTTGTGTTTTATTGGAGTGTAGTAGATACTGAGATTGAAGTCTTGACATTATATTGGCACCTTTGCATTTGTGTTCAAATAACTAGTTTTACCTTGAAACATAAATTAAAATGAGAACACTATTTTGTCACAGAAATATTAAACTTTTAAACTTAAAAGTTTGTTTTTGTTTGCAATTTGTTATTTCTCAGTAGTTAGTGTAACCACAAAACAGAATTGTTTGAAGTTAAAATCCGCAGTTAAGATTCAAGGCAGTCAGCCAGGAATCTAGCTTGGAGCATATTTACAGGGCTGATAAAATCGCTAGCCCGACAATCAAGCTTTCCCCCTTCGTGGCTACCAAAATATAACAACACCCTGTCTGACCGACTATAAGAAATGATCCCCTACGTGAAATAAAATCCCCTCCTTCATTCACCTTTTCTGCTCTTATGACTTGCTATTTCTAGGAAAAGCTTTGACCACCGAACGAGTTGTGTAGTGGCATTGCTATGTGTCTTGTTGGGGGCTTTAGCCCGAATGTTTTAAGTCTAGACGCTATGCTGTTGCGCGCTATATCACAACAAATATAAGGCAAATGAGCTACTTCACTTCAATAAATTTTTACAGATACGGAAACACCGATGTAAAGTTGAACTCCAACCAACAGACTCTTAGAATACATAACTGTCAACAATAAACACCTCTAGAATTCTTGCTCTTACTTCACCTAAAGATGATACAAAACAACGTGATCTTTAAAATAATGACGAAATGGTAAGAAATTAGGTTGGCAAGCAAGCAAATACTGTCCTTTGCTTGCTAATGTTGAAAAAGGATGGTTTACATTACATAAATATAGGGCCTGATAGGCAACATTGGTACAGTCTGCAAGAGTGGACCAGTTTGGAAAGGCACAATGACCTTCCCTGGAAAAACACTGTGAAAATTTAAATGAAAATGTATTTCAAACAGGATAAAATATCACAAATATAGTCTAGGGTAGTGCAAAGCCATTTTAATTACATAGGTACCATCCAAATGATGAGATCCTGTATGATATGATAATCTATATTATATTACATTATATCTACCAACATTACCTAGCAAAGCTTAACAAAATGAAACACATGGCCCTCAGTTTCAGACACAGCCACAGACAGGAGCAGCGACAGGTCCAGCATCATCGTCTGATGATATTACTGAAGACGAACATCATTTAACCATAGTAAAGCATTGTAGGCTACAGTATGTTGAAAAAGGAGGGTTGAAATGTGAGATTTCAAACTGTGCACACTTAAAGGTACAGTATGTAAGTTTAAATTTCTAGCAATAAGTTAAATATTTTATGCATTTTTTTACATTTATTACATACCTCCTGGAGGATATCATTAAACCAAATGCTCATAGAGAAGGTGCGCTATATATGAGCGCCCTGGGCCCTGTATTCAGCTTTTAAAAAAATCTGGGGACGCCCGCCTCTCCCTAACCAATCAGGAGAGTTTTTGCAAGGACTAAGGGTACCTGCCTGTCAATCACCTCGCGTGCCCACTCCTAGGCAACTGCTTACAGCGTCACCCTCCAAACAAGCTTGTTGTTAATTTGCGTCGCAGACAAAAGTAGCAGCGGTGTGAACTAGTAGCCTAGTTGCAAGGCAGCTGAAGTCGTTGCATGTCGTCGCAAGAGACTTGGCTTGTCAAATCGCCAAGTGCAGTTTTAGAACGTTAGGAAGTATCACGCCAGATTTATGTTAAAACGGTATTATTCTTTTACATGCATATGTTGGATATTCTCGGCAACGTATAGTAACTATGGTGCCAATCGCAGCTAAATAAAAACGATTGTCATGCACTAGCTCATACTAATAAGGGAATACAATTATGAAATTGTTTTTGTTAACGTTAAATTGTTTATGTCGTTACTATGGAAACGGTCATTTGTGTCTGTGCTGTTGCTTCAGTGTGAATCACTCAGTTCTAGAGTATTTACATCAGATGTTGGGAATTCTTTTGTTTCTCACCTTGGAATCAGACATGGGTCTGACATGCGTTGTTGGTGAGAACCAAAAATATGCACAACATACACATGATTCATGAAACACTGCCTCGGGCTTATGAAGTCTAGTCAGAACGCGCTCGGGCATGTGTGGGATGGGCCATTGAGAGGAATAGGAGGGACCAAAGACTCAGTAGGTTGGCATTTTTGAGTGTTGTGATTCAAATTCTTGTCATTTTTCCCCCCAATTCTCTAGAACTACATACTGCACTTTAAGGACATATCACAGATTATTATTACGTGTTTATTTGTGGTATGAACAGTTCATTGGCGACTACCCTGATAACCACTACAGATTCATGTGTACAGTATAGGCTCAATTATTTGTTAAAAAAAAAATGGGACGAGGAAGGGGGTCCACTGATATGGCTTGTGTATAGTCCATAATTTTGTGCTACACCCCTGCTGGCTGTAGCCACTAAAATGCCCGTCTGTTAAATGCAACCGCAATGCTTTCAAACCTGTTGATTCTGCGTTTATCTCCGCTCTGGTCACTCAAACAAAATCATCTACACGCTCACTTGACCGTATGCCCACCTCCCTAGTCAAGACCTGTCCGCCTACTCTGTGCCCCACATTGCGGACATTGTAAACACCTCCATGAGGACTGGCACTGTTGCTCCAAAGCATAAGATGCTGTGGATAGGATCCTGGGCATCACTGGCGCTGCCCATACACGGTTCAGGTCGTATCTATCTGGCAGTTACCATCGGGTGGCTCTAGGAAAGGCCTAGTCCTCCCTTTGTAACGGTTTATATCCTATATTCCATTTATCTGGGGTGCCAGGTAGGTTGACCTACCAGAGAACTAATTCTCCTTTTATTTGAATGAATTGGGAGCCAGGTTTGCTGGGGATGCAACCCTTACACAGGGCACTAGAGGGCTATAGGACCCTTTTTGGAGAATAACCAACTCACTTTTGATAAGTGTCACTAGTACGCAAATTATATTTCTTTACATAGACAGTTTGGGATAGCACTGGATTACATATCAAGCACAAATTACACACTGTATCTTCACAATTAATCATAAATTTACCCACAACATCATTGGTCTATAATATTCACAGTTCAGGGTGGTAATCCAGTCAAGCACAGTACAGTACAGTATATTTCCCCAAGTTCCCTCACATGATTAACACCATTGAAGGAAATAATTTCAATCCCAACACATTTAACCCATTTTCTCAGAATCAGCATCAGTCCAAAAAGTGTTCTAAAAGGCTCTTGAACACAATTAACACGTATTGTTTTTTTTTAATTGAACTTGAACTTCCCAATGTATCAGTGTGGCTTGGAACAAGATGCAGTATCATCACAATCTCTCATCTATTTTGTCTAGTTTTTTTTGCAATAAGATGGTGGGTGACCAGCAGTCCTGAGTGCGAAGGTGTTCTGGTTGTTTGCAATAAGAAGATGGGTGGCCAGCAGTCCTGAGTGCGAAGGTGTTCTGGTCGTTTGCAAGAAGATGGTGGGTGGCCAGCAGTCCTGAGTGCGAAGGTGTTCTGGTTGTTTGCAATAAGAAGATGGGTGGCCAGCAGTCCTGAGTGCGAAGGTGTTCTGGTCGTTTGCAATAAGAAGATGGGTGGCCAGCAGTCCTGAGTGCGAAGGTGTTCTGGTCAACGCCGCCTTTTAAACATGCTCCCACTGTTTGTGTTTCTATCAGTTTTTTTTTTTATAAATCATATTAACGCCCCAAAATCAATATCAGTCCATAAAGTTCTCAAATGCTCTTGTACACAATGAATACTCAATAAATCATATTAATGCCCCCAGCCCAACAGAAACTACCAGAAACACCTCAGTACGATACCCAGGCATGGTCTGTCGTAGTTCCAGGCGATAGTGATGCCGATCAGCTCTCATTTCTTGGGAAGCGAAAGATTGGTCTTCAATGGCAAGATTGGTGACGAGGATTTTAGCGATAGTTTACATACTATACCAGAACCCCACAAACAAGCTGTCACCAAGTCTGCCTTCTTCCATCTGATAAACATCTCCAGACTCGGGGTTAGGGTTATAAATAAAATGTATCATTAATTATCATTATTCTTTATTATTCTCACCAATTTAATATAGTCCTATCCCACCTGAGGAGGTTTAGATTAATAGATTTAAGGCCTTTACACACCGGGGGCGTAACAAATAAACGACACGAAAATGCCAATGCCAATGCGAATTTGACGCATCAAAACAGACTTGGTTGTAAATGGTTATGTTTTTATTTGGCTTACAAAAATCAAACTTGTTCCGAAAAAAATGAAAGAAATGAAGAAATTTCCCCGGTGTGTAAAGACCTTTAGGTGCAGCTGTTTGGATGTTCTGTTCCCTTTCCTATTTTCTTATACAAATTGTCTTTTGTTTAGAGGAACTATGTGCCAGCCCAAGAATCAGTGTCTTCTACCATGACCTTCAGCACGCACTGGAGCGGTTTGCAGCCGAGTGTGGAGCGGTCGGAATGAGAGTCAGCACCTCTAAGTCTGAGGCCATGGTTCTCTGCCGGAAAACGGTAGAGTGCTTTCTCCAGGTTGGGAATGAGTTGCTGCCCCAAGCGAAAAAGTTCAAGTATCTCACTTGTTCATGAGTGAGGGTAAATTGGAGCGTGAGCAGTAATGCTGAAGAAGGAGCTGAGCCAAAAGGCGAAGCTCGTGATTTACTAGTCGGTCTACCCAATCCTCACCTACGGTCATGAGCTTTGGGTAGTGACTGAAAGAATGCGGTCACAAATACAAGCGGTTGAAATTAGTTTCTTCTTTAGGGTGGTTGGGCTCAGTCTTAGAGATGAGGTAAGAAGCTCGGTCATCCGGAGGGAACTGGGAGTAGAGCCGCTGCTCCTTCGTGTCAGAAGGAGCCTGTTGAGGTGGTTCGGGGCATCTGATTATGATGCTTCCTGGGCGCCTTCCTTTGGAGGTTTTCCGGGCACGCCCTACTGGTAGGAGACCCCGGGGATAGACCCAGAACGCGCTGGAGAGATGATATATTTCACCTGGCCTGGGAACGCCTCGGCATCCTCCAGGAGGAGCTGGAAAACGTTGCTGGGGATAAGGACGTCCAGACTACCCTGCTTAGCCTGCTGCCACTGCGACCCGGCCACAGATAAGCGGCAGAGAATGGATGGATGGAGTGTTGAATCACGTGGTAGGGACCAGGATGGTGTCAGAACTGGAGCCAGAAGGTTCTATGTCCGCCTCAAAATAGACAATGACACAGAAAGTTCAAGTTCAAGTAAAATTTTTTATCCCGATGGGTAATTTGATTTTCAGCCAGCAGTAACCACATGAAACAGAAAATAATAAATAGACATTACAAGTAAAAATATCACAAGCATTTAAGCCCAATGACAGCAGGGACTAATTAGTTTTGGTTCTATTGATCTATGGAGGTAGATTTCTATCAAAATTAAACAAGCACACTTCTCAATGTGTTAATTAATAATCCACAAATGTGTTTTTGTCATCCAAACACAACACCTCTCAATTTGTGTTCATAGGTATCAACTTGTGTTTCGTAAATCATCATTTGAATGAGTGCAAAAAATATATATTTACGACAACAAATTACAATTTTCAGATGTTTCCAATGTTCACGTTTACAAATAAAAAGCTCTGCTTGACTAGCTTGACTAATCTACGATAGGAGATGGAAGGACATGCTTTAGAATTTTGAGACAAATATTCCATTGTTCCCCGTGTCGATTTGTAAGCGTAGCTAGCATGTAGCTAGCGTGAAGCTTCTTCTTCCTCAGCAATACCTAACTAGGCCCGGTGTGCGTTTGGCTGATTAGTGCCTGCATATAGAACTTGCTAAGGGAACGCAATCTGACAGTAACATTCTCCGCTGTTTTATATAGTAACAGAGCTCTCCGACAGGTTCTGTTTCCCCATTTTAGAAATATAACTGGACAGTGACGCAGATCACTTCAAGAATGCGTTCTACAAATAAAACTTGCGAAAGGAACGCTGCCTGACAGTAACATTATTCGACGTTGTTAACAGAGCTTTCCTACGTTCAAAATTAAATCTCACAAATATAATAATATTTATTGACAGAAATAACAGTAGTTGGTTATGTCAATAGAGACGCAACAAGCATAGTGTAACCCTTTTTACTAGAAGGTACAAAATGTAATAAATGTAGTCCCATAATAGGTACAATATTCACTGGGCTAAATGAATCAGAAGATTCTAGAGTCGACTATGGAGCCAAACAATACACCAGAAATGACTCGTGACACAATATTTCCTTTTTGGAAGTGAAACACACTTCCTTTTAGTAAATGGATATAGAGAGATAAGAAAATAAACATGTATGTAGAAAAGCTATTATCCGGGTAAGTACAAAATAAAAAACCTTTTCGACATAAAAATCTCCAAATTCAAGGTACCATATAATTCAATACAATGCAATACAAATTTATATACTACTTATTCTCTACTATGGCTTGCTAGCAAGTTTCTGGTTAGATTTCAGTCGCGTTGATTGAAATCCATAAAGCTAGACACATTTTCATTGTTTCATGTATGGTTCTGTCAGTCAGTTTGGCTACTATTGCATAGGCCTATTTTAATATACAAAGGATAGGATATTATAATAGCACTTAGGAGCACTTCAAAAGACAATATTTTAGAATGGACTTCGGTTGAGAGCAGAAATGTCATTGGGGTTTTCAAGAGGACACCCTCCATCCCGGATATTTCGTTAATTTGAGCCCACGACACCTCCAGAAGGCTTAAAAGTGAGCAATGAGGTCTCAGAGCCACCCCTCTCTATATCAGCTCTTGGCATGGCCAGATATTAAGATATCCCTATACCTATCCCTATTTCCTATTCCTGCAGGCACTTTCTGCCAACTCTGCAGGGATACTTACCACCTGAAAAGAAGATAATATTTCCCTACTCTCCTGCAGGCTTGAAAAATTACGCTCTGCAGGAAAGACACCTTTTATACCTTTGTCCTGAGATTCAACCACTTTTTATGGTTTTTCAACATGATATTCTTTACTTTTGTGCCCATATAGGATCCACAGCCACTGGCTTCTTCTTTCCGCTATATCTGATATAGCTTTTATGGTCTGGCGCAATTCTTTGCGGCAGACCCCTAACTCCTAAAGTACTGTAGTTTGGTTGTTGAGATTGCCACGAATCCACGACATCCAACTTCAACAGGACACACCTTTTGTTCTCCAACCTCGCTGTTCTGCCTCAGCTGCTAATTCGCTATAGCGTAGTTGCTAGTTGTAGTAGTAGTTGCCTCATCTATTGCTTCTTCCCACGGGACTGTTAGCTCTATAAATTAACAATTTGCTGTGTGTTGGACCTGTAACACATTAAATTTAAACTTTAGCTATTCTGATTGATTGTGAATGGAAATTATACTGATCGGTAACGTTATCTGTACCAATATAAAAAGCAACCTAGCATTCTTGACTGTAGCGGGGTAATTTTTTAACTATGCATTGACGTAGGGTGGAACAATAATAATAAATAATAATAAAAGCTAAGAATAATAAATGTCTACTGTCCTTCAGAACTACAGAAACAGTGATCCTAGGGGGTGATTTTAACTGTTTGCTGGGTAAAGAGTATAGGAAGTCTAGAAGCAACTTTCTAGTACTGAGGAACTTCAAAACCTCATCAAGGATTTTTGGCTAACCGATGCTTTCCGATGGAAAATCCCCACTGATATGGGCTATACCTAGTATAATGACTCCACCCGTTCAAGGATTGACTTTTTGTTTGCATCACCTGGGGTAACAATAACAAGATCTGAAAATTAATCCAGTCTGTTTTTCCGATCAGCTTTGAGGTAGGAGTGAATACAAGAGTAGGGTGTGGATACTGGAAATGAAACACAAGCCTTTTAGAAAATCACAGGATGGTTTCAAAGCTCAGAGAAAAACTGATAGGGTGGGTATCACATATCAACAGGGTGTATGTTTAATTCTGTGGGAGAATGGTGGGAGCAAAACTTTTTTTTATAAGAGAAGGTAAGAGAGCTGCTTCTAGAATTGTCAGATTCAGTTGAGATCAAAGTAAACTGCAACGTCTCGACATGATGGCTCATGCAGGTTTATCAAAGGATATTGCTAAACTTAAAAAGGAGATGTTGAGGAGATGTTGAGAAGGTCCTCTGAGTCTGAGCCTAAATCACCAAGACCATGGCCAAGGCCAAGGAACCAATGTTTTCCGAGAGCTTTCAGATTTGTGTACTCCTAACTTCCTTAAGGCAGGGTACCTTATTATTATTATTATTATTTTGAGCTGGAAATGTAAGCCGTGAGTTTTGAGGGTTTAATCAATTGCTTAGTAAACAATTCATGGTCTATTAGATAATTATTTTTGTTGCTGTTTTAATATATATATATATATAACATCCCGACTGACCAGGGTCACTCGAGTATCCCACAGACCCTGTTTAAAA
>JAPMUY010009253.1:0-10000 GCA_026901105.3 Galaxias olidus
AATACTCCCAAGGCATGAGAATCCCAACTAAATGCTTGTCACAGCTCTCCGGTGGGGAAAGTTAGAGCAGACAAAGCGCAGCGCCCAGAGTCCGTCGCGTGACGCACGGAGCCCGGGGCACACCCATCACTCAGACATGGTCACGGCCATTAGTGACCGGACCGACCTGACGGGAGCGACAATAATATCAGCTATTGGCCATTCATCGAATGAAATAGCCTTCATCAAAGTGAAGTAGCCTTCATCAAAAAACAAAAAAAGCACAAAAAACACAATGAGATAACAGAATTACTAAGACTCTGAAAGTCAGAAAAGGCGATCCTTTTTAAATTTTAGTAATCCATGTGAATTTTACTTAAATCCATTTTACCAGCTCGATATTGAGTGTACTTTGTATGCCTGGGTCGATTACATCTTTTGAAACGGTAAAAAAAAAACGTTCACTGAACGACGAGCATCAATAAGTCACATTCCTCTTGAACGACTCCAGAAAAAAACGTTAAATGCAGCCTGATACGCCAGAAAATCTAAAACTGAAAATTAAAAAATTTCAATTTTAACACAAGCTGTTGAAATTTACTTCACCAAATCGTCCCACGGCAAAAACACAATCGCCCACTTTCAATTCTCGTTTTCAACACATTCATCAGTTCAGCCAAAGTCCGTGAATACTCCGGTGTTCCAGGATTGCCGCCGGTCCGTTTGTTACTGCAGCAGGGGACCACAAGCGATTATTACCGTTTACATTATGAAAATGCCGTGTCATCAGCACAGAGATTATAGGAGACGAATAAAGCAACAGCGTCACCAGCATCCTACCAACGGACGATTTGAAAAATCATAAACAGCGTCCGTCTCTCCTCTCCTCTCTCTCTCAGAATACTGGATGGAAGCAGTTACTTCCGCTGTCGCGCGTCCCCGACCAGCGCACGAGAGCGGCACGAATGGTAACTCGAGGTTCGGGAATCTCGTCAGCCAATCAAAGAGAGGTGGATGGAGGGTAAAACCAACCCTCTGGGAAAAGACACTCAGAGGAGAGATTGGAGCAGAAAGTCATCTTCAAAATACCGCTCGGCCAATAGTGACAAAAACCGATCAAGGAGGAGCATTTCTGTTCCATGTTTCGAATTTTTTCTGCCACTTTCTATTGGGGTTCCCAGATAGTAGCCTCCATAAGCGGTGAAGAGAGGCAATAAGACCATCGTCCGCCCACTACCCGCCTCTGTGCTACAGTGCATTTCCACATTCTGACATTCAGCTTGGCTGGCAATTCTAAATGTCAAGGCGTTACCGTTACAGATTGTTCCAGGCAGCCCACCAAAATACACTAACATACTGACACACACACTACCACACTGACACACACACTAACACACTGACCAAACTACACTTCAGCTTGGCACACACAAACACACTGACACACGCACGCTCATACAAAGCTCTCACACACACTGACACACTGGACACACTGACACACGCACGCTCACACAAAAGCTCACACACACTGACACAATCACGCTCACACAAAGCTCTCACACACACTGACACACGCACGCTCACACAAAGCTCTCACACACACAGACACACGCACGCTCACACAAAGCTCTCACACACAGAAGCACAATACCAGGCGCGTGCACACAGGCGCCGTAAGCCATCTCAAACATAAATTGGCTAGATGTTCAAGATGCTGAAGAATAAAGATGATGCTTCATTTTGGAGCTTTCTCAACTATTTTTGCATGAGGGTGGTAAGCAGCAGGAATGAACTCTTCCTCCCTCGTTTTCTTCATGTAGTCCAGGACACCATGCTCTCTTCCCTCTCACAGGCTCTCCTCTTGCCTACGGAGCCCGGCTCTGCCATTTGGCGGGGAATTTAGTGACCAATCAATTCCCCCAGATTATTAGCTAGTCTAATAATTGAATTCCGGCTGTCGCCGTGGTAATGGATTCACTCCTCAGCCACTCAGAGACAGAGGGAGAGAGAGGCAGGGGGAGAGGAGGAGAGACAGAGGGAGAGAGAGGCAGGGGGAGAGGAGGAGAGACAGAGGGAGAGAGAGGCAGGGGGAGAGGAGGAGAGACAGAGGGAGAGAGAGGCAGGGGGAGAGGAGGAGAGACAGAGGGAGAGAGAGGCAGGGGGAGAGGAGGGAGAGACAGAGGGAGAGAGAGGTGGTGGGGAGAGGAGGAGAGACAGAGGGAGAGAGAGGCAGGGGGAGAGGAGGGAGAGACAGGAGGGGAGAGAGAGGCAGGGGGAGAGGAGGAGAGACAGAGGGAGAGAGAGGCAGGGGAGAGGAGGAGAGACAGAGGGAGAGAGAGGTGGGGAGAGAGTGAGAGATAGAGGGATGAAGGGAGAGATAGATGGAGAGAGGGTAGGGGAGAGAGAGGGTTGATAAAGAGAGAGGGGGGAGAGAGTGAGGGGAGAGGGTGGAAAGGTAGGGGGAGAGGCAGAAAGCAGGGGGAGAGACGGAGGGAGGGGGGAGAAAGAGAGAGGGGGAGAGAGAGAGACGGAGGGAGGGGGGTTAGGGGAGAGGCAGAAAAAGACAGGGGAGACGAGGAGAGTGAGATAGTGAGAGAGGGTGCAACACAGCTACGGACGGACGGACAGGCAGACAGACAGACAGGTGGGCAGAAGGCAGGCAGGACAGGCAGAAAGGCAGACAGAAGAGACAGGCAGACGCATATACACTGGCAGACAGACAGACAAGCAGACAGACAGACAGGCAGCAGACAGACAGACAGACAGACAGGCAGGACAGGCAGACAGGCAGGCAGACAGACAGACAAACAGACAGGCAGACAGATGGCAGGCAGACACAAGAGACAGGCAGGCAGACAGGCAGACAGACAGACAGACAGATCATGTGAACCACTTCCGAATTAGGTAAACACAGTGTCACTGATATCTTTTCATTCAACATTTTATCGTGACATAATGTTATAATATATATTTAATTTCTTTTAATCACAACCCAGTTGTATAATAGGGTTGAGTCGCCATAGTAACCCATGTGTTAATATGGAGACTCAGCTCTGAACTCATGTGTTACTATGGAGATCAGCCTAACCCATGTGTTACTATGGAGACTCAGCCTAACCCATGTGTTATATACCAGCCTAACCCACTACAGCTGAGTTGTGATGAAGAAATTAAATATGTATTATAACATTATGTCACATTAAAGTGTTGAATGAAGATGTCAGTGACTTACCATGTGTGTGTTACCATGGTTTCCTCGGAAGTGGTTCACATGTTTGCTGTGGTTTGGTGATCTGTCTGTCTGTCTGTCTGCCTGTCTGCCTGCCTGTCTGTCTGTCTGCCTGCCTGTCTGTCTGCCTGCCTGCCTGCCTGCCTGCCTGTCTGCCTGCCTGTCTGCCTGTCTGCCTGTCTGTCTGTCTGTCTGTCTGCCTGCCTGTCTGCCTGTCTGTCTGTCTGTCTGCTTGTCTGTCTGTCTGTCTGCCAGTCTGTCTGTCTGTCTGCCTGTCTGTCTGCCTGTCTGCCTTTCTGCCTGTCTGCCTGTCTGTCTGCCTGCCTGTCTGTCTGTCTGCCTGTCCGTCCGTCCGTAGCTGTGTTGCACCCTCTCTCACTATCTCACTCTCCCTCCGTCTCTCCCCCTGTCTTTCTGCCTCTCCCCCTAACCCCCCCTCCCTCCGTCTCTCTCTCTCTCCCCCTCTCTCTTTCTCCCCCCCTCCCTCCGTCTCTCCCCCTGTCTTTCTGCCTCTCCCCCTACCTTTCCCCCCCTCTCCCTCCATCTCTCTCCCTCTCCCCCTCTCTCTTTATCAACCCTCTCTCTCCCCCTACCGCTCTCTCCATCTATCTCTCCTTCTGTCCCTCTGTCTCTCCTCCTCTCCCCCTGCCTCTCTCTCTCTCTGTCTCTCCTCCTCTCTCCCTCTGTCTCTCCTCCTCTCCCCCTGCCTCTCTCTCCCTCTGTCTCTCCTCCTCTCCCCCTGCCTCTCTCTCCCTCTGTCTCTCCTCTCTCTCCCCCTGCCCTCTCTCTCCCTCTGTCTCTCCTCCTCTCCCCCTGCCCTCTCTCTCCCTCTGTCTCTCCTCCTCTCCCCCTGCCTCTCTCTCCCTCTGTCTCTCTCCTCTCTCTCCCCCTGCCTCTCTCTCCCTCTGTCTCTCTCCTCCCCATGCCTCTCTCTCCCTCTGTCTCTCCCCCTCTCCCCCTGCCTCTCTCTCCCTCTGTCTCTCCTCCTCTCCCCCTGCCTCTCTCTCCCTCTGTCTCTGAGTGGCTGAGGAGTGAATCCATTACCACGGCGACAGCCGGATTCAATTATTAGACTAGCTAATAATCTGGGGGAATTGATTGGTCACTAAATTCCCCGCCAAATGGCAGAGCCGGGCTCCGTAGGCAAAGAGGAGAGCCTGTGAGGTAGAGGAAGAGAGCATGGTGTCTGGACTACATGAAGAAAACGAGGGAGGAAGAGTTCATTCCTGCTGCTTACCACCCTCATGCAAAAATAGTTGAGAAAGCTCCAAAATGAAGCATCATCTTTATTCTTCAGCATCTTGAACATCTAGCCAATTTATGTTTGAGATGGCTTACGGCGCCTGTGTGTGCACGCGCCTGGTATTGTGCTTCTGTGTGTGAGAGCTTTGTGTGAGCGTGCGTGTGTCTGTGTGTGTGAGAGCTTTGTGTGAGCGTGCGTGTGTCAGTGTGTGTGAGAGCTTTGTGTGAGCGTGATTGTGTCAGTGTGTGTGAGAGCTTTGTGTGAGCGTGCGTGTGTCAGTGTGTCAGTGTGTGTGAGAGCTTTGTATGAGCGTGCGTGTGTCAGTGTGTTTGTGTGTGCCAAGCTGAAGTGTAGTTTGGTCAGTGTGTTAGTGTGTGTCAGTGTGGTAGTGTGTGTGTCAGTATGTTAGTGTATTTTGGTGGGCTGCCTGGAACAATCTGTAACGGTAACGCCTTGACATTTAGAATTGCCAGCCAAGCTGAATGTCCAGAATGTGGAAATGCACTGTAGCACAGAGGCGGGTAGTGGGCGGATCGATGGTCTTATTGCCTCTCTTCACCGCTTGTGGAGGCTACTATCTGGGAACCCCAATAGAAAGTGGCAGAAAATTCGAAACATGGAACAGAAATGCTCCTCCTTGATCGGTTTTTGTCACTATTGGCCGAGCGGTATTTTGAAGATGACTTTCTGCTCCAATCTCTCCTCTGAGTGTCTTTTCCCAGAGGAGTGGTTTACCTCCATCCGCCTCTTTTGATTGGCTGACGAGATTCCCGAACCTCGAGTTACCATTCGTGCCGCTCTCGTGCGCTGGTCGGGGACGCGCGACAGCGGAGTAACTGCTTCCATCCAGTATTCTGAGAGAGAGGGGAGAGGAGAGACGGACGGCTGTTTGTGATTTTCAAATCGTCCGTTGGTGGGATGCTAGTGACCTTTATTGCTTTTATTCCGTCTCCTATAATCTCTGTGCTTGTTTTCATATCACCGGTAAACGATCGCTTGTTAGTTCCCCCCCTACTGTCCAACAAACGGACCGGCGGGAAGAGAGGTGTCTAGACCGGAGAACTATTCACGGACTGTGCTGGTTGTGGATGTGTTGAGAAACGGGGGCTGAGAAGTGGACGTTGTGTTTTGCCAAATGGGACGGTTGGTGAAGTAAAGGTACCAGCAGCTTGTGTTAAAAAGGTAAGGAATTTTTAGTTTTCAGTTTTGAATTTTCCTTTAACGTATCAGGCTGCATTTAACGTTTTTTTCTGGAGTCGTTCAAGAGGAATGTGACTTATTGATGCTCGTCGTTCAGTGAACGTTTTTTTTTTACCGTTTCAAAAGATGTAATCGACCCAGGCATACAAAGTACACTCAATATCGAGCTGGTAAAATGGATTTAAGTAAAATTCACATGGATTACTAAAATTTAAAAAGGATCGCCTTTTCTGACTTTCAGAGTCTTAGTAATTCTGTTATCTCATTGTGTTTTTTGTGCTTTTTTTGTTTTTTGATGAAGGCTACTTCACTTTGATGAAGGCTATTTCATTCGATGAATGGCCAATAGCTGATATTATTGTCGCTCCCGTCAGGTCGGTCCGGTCACTAATAGCCGTGACCATGTCTGAGTGATGGGTGTCCCCGGGCTCCGTGCGTACGCGACGGACTCTGGGCTGCGCTTTGTCTGCTCTAACTTTCCCCACCGGAGAGCTGTGACAAGCATTTAATTGGGATTCTCATGCCTTGGAGTATTTTTTAATTGTAGATCAATTTGCTGATTTATTTGGTCCACAGGCCGTTTCGGTATTGATTTACCATAATGATTATATTCTTCAAAATCCCTTTATACGTTTTTCCCATTCTACTCATACGTTTCATACGTTACAGGTTGGTGGAATGGGATTTGGAATTATACATAATTTGAGAAAACTACTGAAATAATGTCGTGAATATTATTTTTGATCCGGCCTAGCTTATGCTATGTGAGCTTTCGAATGCATTTGATTCAATGCTACACAGTGATTCTGAGCGCAATAATTGGTCAGAAATTCACACTAAAGTGAGATCTTATTTCAGTGCAGCCATTCCACTCAGAACGGAGACGGTGGCGGAGCAGAGCGGTATTTCAGAGGTAGCGCGTGCTTTGACTGACTGGCTGTATGGAGTCTCGAGGCGATCCATTCTTAGTATTCATGTCCACAGCTCGAAATCGCTGCTTTCAAGCTGGCAATAATCTCTCTCTCTCTCTCTCTCTCTCTCTCTCTCTCTCTCTCTCTCTCTCTCTCTGTCTGTCTGTCTCTCTCCCTTTCTCCCCCGCTCTCTCCTTCTCCGCACTGTTGCTCAGCGGAGACTGCCTCCATCTCTCTATGTTTTAGGGGAAACCATTGAGAGAGAAAAAATCTCATGGTGTTATATTGAACGTACACGATTTGCCAGCCATTTGAGGACTATTGTTTGGCGAAAAATTTTTTAAGTCACAGGGTTTAAATAATTACTCGAACTGTGTTAAATTGAGAGGTTTTTATAGACTAATTGGAATGCGTTGATGAAGGTGTTTTGCTTTTACAATGAAAAAGTTTGCCTCTTCAATTGAAATTAATTCATTCTATTTTAATTGTATTTAAATGTAGTGCCCGAGCTACAGGTGTGTGCGTGTGTGTGTGTGTGTGTGTGTGTGTGTGTGTGTGTGTGTGTGTGTGTGTGTGTGTGTGTGTGTGTGTGTGTGTGTGTGTGTGTGTGTGTGTGTGTGTGTGTGTAATTCTGATTCTGAATCGGTTCGCCTCTGGTGTGTGACCTGAGTGGTATCATTCATTTTCTCTTGATCCCTTCAATGAAACCTACCTTAGCAAAGATCGATGTCAAATAAGCAACACTTAAAATACACATTTTGGCCTATGATCTAAATTTAGGATTAATACAAAATGATTAATCTAAATCAATCCATCCTGTCGAATATATTGTAGTTATCTTATCTATCTCTATCTATTGTAGCAAGCCTTTGATACCTTGTGTAGCTAATGGAAAAATGTGAACACAGGCTACAGTTGAAACACAAACTTGGCAACCACTGTCTTGATTTGTCATTCAAAAAATGCTGTATTAATCTATGAACACAGTGGTTCAGTGTGAAATGAAGAAAGTCGTTTTTAGGATATAGAATATGATATGGCTGTTTTCTGACGTGTAATACGTTAGTGAAACTGGCCGTGAATGAGCTGTTTGGTGTGTTATTGTAGAGGAGCGTGTTCCTCTAAACCAAGCCGGGCCAAACCAGAACAAACCGGACCGAACCGTGCCAAACCGTGTCTCAGGCTGCTAGTAGCGCTGCTGGTCTCTGAGGGCCACAGGGCCAGACGGAGCGCTACCAGCACAGAGAGACACACAGACAGGCGGGGAGGGGGGGCAGGGGGAGGACTGAGGGGGGACTGAGGGGGGAGGAAACTATAAATCTATCACCGTAGCAGCGGTGTGCTCTGTTGGACTGTTACCTTCAGTCTCACGTTACCTTGGAAAGGGAGAGAGATAGGTGTGTGTGTGTGTGTGTGTGTGTGTGTGTGTGTGTGTGTGTGTGTGTGTGTGTGTGTGTGTGTGTGTGTGTGTGTGTGTGTGTGTGTGTGTGTGTGTGTGTGTGTAATAAAGGCATTTATTATTTTGATGGCTCGCCACTTTTCAAGGAAACAAGTATGGGCGAATCAGCAAAGAGGCACAGCCCGTTAGCTAAAGAGGCTAACCCAAAGGTCTTTAGCTAAAGAGGCTAACCCAAAGGTCTTTAGATAAAGAGGCTAACCCAAAGGTCTTTAGAGGCACAGCCCGTTAGCTAAAGAGGCTAACCCAAAGGGTTTAGAGACACAGCCTGTTAGCTATCCCAAAGGTCTTTAGCTAAAGAGGCTAACCCAAAGGTCCTTAGACACAGCCCGTTAGCTAAAGACGCTAACCCAAAGGTCCTTAGACACAGCCCGTTAGCTAAAGAGGCTAACCCAAAGGTCTTTAGCTAAAGAGGCTAACCCAAAGGGTTTAGAGCCACAGCCCGTTAGCTAAAGAGGCTAACCCAAAGGTCCTTAGACACAGCCTGTTAGCTAAAGAGGCTAACCCAAAGGTCTTTAGCTAAAGAGGCTAACCCAAAGGTCTTTAGCTAAAGAGGCTAACCCAAAGGTCTTTAGCTAAAGAGGTTAACCCAAAGGTCTTTGGAGGCACAGCCCGTTGGCTAAAGGAGGAACAGAAGCTGCTGGGTAATGGTGTTAAAAGATGACTATAAAAAATAAAATAAATACATAACGCCTCAAATTTTTTTGACAGTCGTAAATTGGACAGACACTAGCAAGCAATGGATAAAGAAAAGGGTATTTTTGAATGGCAAGTTCAGCTACAAACCCTGCCAAATGGGTCTGTCATCAAGACCAAAGTTATTTGCAGGTACTGTCGATTAAATTGAGTAACTATCTGAGAACACCTCATCTGAAATACCATTTACTAGCCAAGCAGACAGCTAATAAAGACAGTCCCATCTCGCTAGACATCTCGCTAGCGACCCTTTATAGTTCCCCATGTGACTCAGGTTGGACACAGTTATGTTCTGGGTTTCTTAAGAAGTGTGAGTGAGCTTTGATACATTCTTGGGCTTAAAATTGTGAAGAGATGAAGTGATTTGAATATATTGTTACATGCTTGATCTGTGTGGGTCCCTTGATTGTTTCAGTCTCATTTGTGTTAATGCTTAATGCCACTATAAGCACTATTTTTAGTTTGAACATATCAATTATCAAGACCTTTCTACCGTTTGCACATTGTAATGTCTATGGCAGAATGAAAAAATCGCCGTTCAGATCAGTCCTCTTGAAATCTCAGTATTCAATATGGAAGTTGTCTGCTGCCTGGTGTGATCTCCTGCGAAACTATGACAATTTGCTTTACGGCACCAGGAAGTCTCTAAGTGCGACTATAGTCATTGATCATGCTAGCTATCTGCAGTGACCACAAGCAATCTGCATGTCTTCTTTGCGACGGTTAGGGCCAATAATTACAGCAAGCGAACTGTAGAGGCAGCCAAAACCACCTGTTATAAGAAACTACCTACTGCTGCTTTATAAAAAGGTTGGACACATTACATTGTATGAGATACTTAGTCATACTCATATTACTAATGTCAAATTCAACAGGCTTGAGTTTTCCATGTTATGATCTGAGCATATTTTTTATGCTGAATGTAGTTCTGTTAGTGTTTTTGGTTTCCATCCATCCATTAGCTGCTTATGGAGGGTCACAGGGAGCTGGAGCCTATCCCAGCTGACAGCTAATTGATGACCAATAATAATACATTTGCATAAAGCAAGCATATTTTGTCCTCTCCCATGTTGATAAGTGTCAGAAACATTAAAAAATTTTCATTATGGTCAATTTTGATCAGATAAAATATGTACGATTAATTAATTTGCAATTAATTGCGATTAACTATGGACAACCATGTGATTAATCGCGATTAAATGTTTTTAATCACTTGACAACCCTAATATATATATATACAGTATATATATATATATATATATATACATATATATATATATATATATATA
>JAPMUY010009253.1:20000-32500 GCA_026901105.3 Galaxias olidus
CCGATTGGATGTTACGTGTGAAAGTGAAGTTATCGTTATTATATTAGTTACCTTGGGAGTCATAGGCATTTCTACTGAGACACACAGACTAACCTCCACACAGACTAACCTCCACACACAGACTAACCTCCACACAGACTAACCTCCACACAGACTAACATCCACACACAGACTAACCTCCACACACAGACTAACCTCCACACAGACTAACCTCCACACACAGACTAACCTCCACACAGACTAACATCCACGCAGACTAACCTCCACGCAGACCAACCTCCACACACAGACTAACCTCCACGCACAGACTAACCTCCACACAGACTAACCTCCACACAGACTAACCTCCACGCACAGACTAACCTCCACACAGACTAACCTCCACACACAGACTAACCTCGACACACAGACTAACCTCAACACAGACTAACCTCGACACAGACTAACCTCCACACACAGACTAACCTCGAAAGACTAACCTTGACACAGACTAACCTCCACACACAGACTAACACACAGACTAACCTCCACACAGACTAACCTCGACACACAGACTAACCTCGACATACAGACTAACCTCGACATAGACTAACCTCGACACACAGACTAACCTCCACACAGACTAACCTCCACACACAGACTAACCCGGACACAGACTAACGTCCACACACAGACTAACCTCCACACACCGACTAACCTCAACACAGACTAACCTCGACACACAGACTAACCTCCACACACATACTAACCTCGACACACACACTAACCTCAACACAGATTAACTTTGACACACAGACTAACCTCGACACAGACTAACCTCCACATACAGACCGACCTCGACACAGACTAACCTCCACACACAGACTAACCTCAACACAGACTAACCTCAACACAGACTAATCTTGACACAGACTAACCTCCACACACAGACTAACCTCGACACACACACTAACCTCAACACAGACTAACCTCAACATACAGACTAACCTCGACACACACACTAACCTCAACACAGACTAACTTTGACACACAGACTGACCTCGACACAGACTAACCTCGACACACAGACTAACCTCGACACAGACTAACCTCGACACAGACTAACCTCCACACACAGACTAACCTCGACACACACAGATCTCTGCCACGGCAGAAGTGTAGCACAGGTCACATGTAATAACACATCCAATCGAGAGGCCCCTATGAGTTGTAACTTATGCTTGTCTGTATTTCCAGTTCTTGCAGCAAAATACTTTTTTGTCATTAATGTCCATGCATGTATTTACAGATTGGTCTACATACTGTATACAAATCTTAATACACTTGCAAATCTGAAAACAAAAGGATCTTTTTTATACAAACTTACAAACCTGATTACACACGCACGGATTGAAATACAGATACACAACTCTCCACTCGCATTTCCAAATAGCTAACCCTAACCTACACACACACACAATAATAACCCCGTATTAAACACTAAAAGAAATGTTTGAGTTTGGGGACGGGAGTGTAGGTTTTCGTGTGGATTTGTGGAAGGGTGAATAAACTAAACCTTAAAGCACTTTAGATATTATTACACTAATGAGCAGACTAGTGTCATTCAATGGCAATTCACTGGGGAAATGTGTGTGTGTGTGTGTGTGTGTGTGTGTGTGTGTGTGTGTGTGTGTGTGTGTGTGTGTGTGTGTGTGTGTGTGTGTGTGTGTGTGTGTGTGTGTGTGTGTGTGTGTGTGTGTGTGTGTGCGTGTGTGTGATTAAACAGGAGGAGTTGCAGCTGCTCTTGGAGGGAAAATAGAGATGACCTCTCTGGATGTTGCTGGTGACCTTTGAACCCTTGGTCCCTCCATTAGGACGTTTGAGACCTAAACACTGCCTAACCCAAACCCTAACCCTCAACACTGCCTAACCCTAACCCTCAACACTGCCTAACCCTAACCCTAACACTGTGTTTGTGTATGTGTGTTGACCTTAGCAAACATTCCCAGGCTAACGTCAGCTTAACGCCCATCCCAGCATTCATCCCTGTGGTTGCCATGACGGACCAGGAGTCCTTAGAATTCTCTGGTCTATAAATAGGATGGGTGTGTTGGCCTGGCGCCAGGATGAAAACCGTTCTAAAGCTCCTCCATCGACCCACTACCAGCAGGACAGACAAAAAGAGAGCAAAAACAACAGATCAATATCAACCTTCACTCCTCTAGAAAGCAGCAGGTTAACTCCTCCTCTTCCTCTCAGTCTGACAGAGATTAGCCTCTCCTGCTCCGCGGGCTTTACGATGACGTAGTTACATCTCCAGCCATCACTTGTTAGAACTCAGTCCTCATCCTCAGCCTGGAGGTCCTGTTAGACCTCATCCTCAGTCTGGAGGTCCTGTTAAACCTCATCCTCAGCCTGGAGGTCCTGTTAAACCTCATCCTCAGCCTGGAGGTCCTGTTATACCTCATCCTCAGCCTGGAGGTCCTGTTAGACCTCATCCTCAGCCTGGAGGTCCTGTTATACCTCCACAGACTGTATTCCTGACCCACAGACAGACAGACAGACAGGCAGGCAGGCAGGCAGGCAGGCAGGCAGGCAGGCAGGCAGGCAGGCAGGCAGGCAGGCAGGCAGACAGACAGACAGACAGGCAGGCAGACAGACAGACAGACAGGCAGGCAGGCAGGCAGGCAGGCAGGCAGGCAGACAGGCAGACAGACAGGCAGGCAGGCAGACAGGCAGGCTGGTAGACAGACAGGCAGACAGGCAGGCAGACAGGTATCTTTCCCTCTTTCCATCTCTCTCTCTCTGTGTGTGTATCTTTACCTTTCTCTCTAGAGCACACACACACACTCACATTCACACACACTCTCTCTCTACCTAGAGCTATGTACTGGCATTAACTTCCTCCAGAAATCACCTCCACAGAAACACAAAGCTCCCTCTAACTCTGTATCTCTCTCTACCTCTACCTCGCTCTCTCTCTCTGTTTCTCTCTCTACCTCGCTCTCTCTCTCCATCTCTCTCTCTACCTTGCTCTCTCTCTCCATCTCTCTCTCTACCTCGCTCTCTCTTCGTATCTCTTTCTCTCCCTCTACCTCTCTCTCTCTCCGTATCTTTCTCTCTCTCCGTCTCTTTCTCTCTCTCTCCGTTTCTCTCTCTCTGTATCTCTCTTTCTCTGAATATATCTCTCTCTCTCTTTCTCTGTATATCTCTCTCTCTCTCTTCGTATCTCTGTTACAGTACAATTACAATAATAATGAGGTTCATTATTAAACGTTCTTTAAAAGTATATAATAATGCACACACACACACACACACACACGCACACACACACACACACACATACATACTAGCCTGGTCAAACATTCGGACCGTAATGTAACCAATGGAGAATTCTAAACGCAGTTAGCAGCAATAAAATGACTTGCATCGACTTTTACATCATCTATTAACTACTAAAGTGAACATAAATACGTTTATCAACATTGTAAATCGTTTCATAGTAACACTAACTGTCTTTAACCAGCTGTAACTTCATCTGTCTCGTTCTAGCCTACTTACGGTTCGTCTCTCAAAACGCTTGTAGTGGCGATTTGAAAAACTACATTCGTATTTCAGAGGCTTTAAATAAAAACATTGTTTCAAATATGGCTGTAAAATTAAGATTTATTTTTTCCCATCAACGTTATGAACACATCCATATAAAAATGTTTACACTTTCTGAACATATTGCTAGTTGATTTCACATATGAAAAGCGACTTAGCGCCGGTCATCTTTAGGACTTCGCGTTCTGAGCTGCTGTTTTTGGTCAAAACGGCCACGAAATTTTCGGCACTCCCCATATTCAAACAAAAAAGCCTCGGTCAATTTTAAAGTTACAGATTATCCCGTTGGTTGGTTTTAATCCTTACACCTTCATGAATTGCGTATGCTATGTGTTTTTTCGATTGATTAGATTTAACTACCTATAAATCGTTGAATTCTTTTGTCGGCGGTGGTTAGGTCCCTGAAATAAAAAACTACAGGGCTAACTGTGGAGTAATATGTAGTTGAGGTGCTCAACTACTTCCCTAAACAAACCAATTTCAACTGTCATTCATCAGGCTTTTTTTTATTTGAGGTCGAGTGTGACCCGCCCCCTTGAAAATACTTTCATTTGAGCTTGTCTGAGGAGAATCCTTGCTAGCGCTAGCTTGTTGCGTTCTGCGCCAGCTTGCTAACGTTGCTGACTTTGGACACAAGATACATGTATAATTTCGATATTCCCTCAATATTTAAACGTTGGGGCTAACAAAGTTGAATATTTCAGATATTCTTATTGATTGCCATAAAATACGTGACCATATTTTTTTATCCTACTGGTAAAACAAGGCTGGTTGAGAACCTGAGGCGGGAAGAGAGTTGAAACTCTGTTTATTGTGGAGCACAAAGACTGGAAGCTACTACGAATCGTTCCATTAAATAAAGCGACACATACAAATATTGGATTAAAAAAACAATTCAGCAATGAGCAAGATACCTTTCACCTTTCACCTTTCACCTTACGCATTATTCGCAACATAAACAGTAATGTATTTATCTCGTTAATCTAATGGCCATCGATGTGCACATCTTTTCCAGATGTCACATTTCAAGACGCCAAACACTTGCCCAGTCATTCATGCAAACAGTCTTTAAAGTTAGTTGTAGTCTAACGTACCTTCCCTTCAAACTTTTAAAACCTCCATTTGCACATTGTCATATGTGTGTAAAGAAACAATCTAATAACCAACGGTATACTTTAGTCCCTAATCCAGTGTAACCAATGACACTCTATGCAATGCAAAATTTATAAATTAAAGTGCTTGATGGAATGCACACACCACTCGATCAGACAGTCGACACATCTAATGTCATCAAGGGTATGCTATGCTCTTTATGAGAAATTAGTTGGCCCTCAAAATGGCATTTAATGATACAGTCTACTATTTTCTATACAGATCACAAAAGGGTGTGGTCTTGCCGAAAGGAAGTCTACAAGCTCTTGCAGCACATAGGCACACAACTAGATTTGTCTAGGACAATCTAAGTACATGTGATTTTCATATGGTTTATCCCCGTCTGTACGCAGCCTACAACAGTGTCTGAGTAAAGTATTGAAGGGAATAATCAAACAGAATAAGCAATTGAGTGCACTCTCACCAATGTTGTTCAGACATTTATTATGAAGGATATAGACTGCAACAGAGGTGCCATCACCAGTGTAAAAGTAGTATTGCCAAACTTTCTCGCCAATCACCTTGATATGGTGTATGCATTAGATAAAGAACTCATAAAGCTACCTATTTTGTACTGTGCTGTTATTGTATGTTTAAATGTGAAACATTTCTGAATAACTAACAATGTATGAATGTAATTATGAATAAGATCACTGGGCGGTGGCCAAAAAGCATGAACCCCCATCAAGACAATTATAATATCTATCTGTAAAAATCATGAACTAAGTCTCATCAACAGCTGACAGCTACAGTCATGTACTTGTCTGTACACATACAAACTCCATGTCTGCACAAATGTATTCATTACAATGTTGAAATTCATCAACATGAATGTAACATAGGCCATAGCCAGGATTTTGGAAATGCTGAGGTCATGAGTCCTTGTTTGAGAATTTCATTAAGACTATAGTATAAATCTATGCATTTTAATGCACTTGAGTAACACAAATCACTAAGGAAATCATGTCAGACTTTGTCAGTGCCGACACATTAATTCTACTAGTCTAATTTTCATTTAAGACAAGATAAGTCACAAATATGGCCAATATTGAAATTACTCTTCTGTTCAGTTTCTCATTGCATTGAAATCCCTTTCACCGTTTAACTAATTGAGCAGAGTATCTTTCAGGTTTGGCTATCTTTCAGGGCTGGCCTGACAAGTGTTCAAAAACTCATTACTCTAGTTTAGTCTCTTCCTTCACTAGATCATTTTCCCCTTTATCTTGCTATCTTCTCTAGTCTCTCTTTTGGAAGAACCTGCTCTCTCGCTCTCCTCTCTTCTTTTTTCACTCAGCACCGGCTGCCATTCTCATCTCTCTATTTCCTTCCGTCTCTCCTGCAGAATTTTTTTAAATTATAAAAAAAAAAATTCAGTCACACATATGGAGATTGTAAAGGTTAGAACCGTGTCATCATCAACATCGGACACAATAGCAGCATTTTGATTCATTAATAAATAGCATGATTGATGTTTTATGGAAAACTGGTGTTTCCAATAGTTTATCCACCCTGTATAGGCTCAGCAAATCCTAAATTTACATACGAATGCATTCATTATTATATTTGAGCAAGAATAATATATTTTAATGAGCAGGTACTGCCAAAGAAGAAACAGTGTTACAAATAAGCTACCTTCTCTTTCTCTCTATTCATCATCTCACTCGCCTTCTCGTTCACTTTTTCTGTCTCATGTCTTGCAACCGCTATCCCAGTGAAGAAAGTAAACACCAGTGTTAGCTAGCTTACTCTAACTTAAAGTTTCTCTCGTCAAAATGTAACCTAACTTCAGAGCAATATTTAGCCCACTTCCCGACAAGCTAGTCTCACAAGCCCGATACCAATGGATTTCTCTGGCTGTGCAGTTTCATATGATGCCAATAAATAGTACCGAGCTTAAATGAGCCCGCCAGAGCTCGCGTGTAAGAGCGCAAGTTGTATGGGGAGAAAAGAAAAAAATAGGCCTATTGAAAAAACATCGAGAACATGACCTCAATGGTAGCTACGGCGCAACATACAGTAATTGGTCTTTACAATTAGATGGACGCGATTGTTCACGAGTATATGCCTCTATTAGGCTACATACAATTGGTTTACATGGATCTTATAATGTGCTTCTTCCAACACAATTTAAGGAACTAGCCCCAACTTGTGCGTCACTCCAGAAAAGGACGGACCGCGGTCACGGAAAATTAGAAAAGTCAAGACCTACGTGCGTCCTTGCCTCATTCAGATGTTTATCGAGAATAATTTCAAAACAAACATACAATTTAAATACATTTCTTTCAGTATCTTTCCTTAATCCATACTGGAAGAAATGTTTTATTCAATTTGTATGTTTGTATTACATAGGTATAGAGATTATTCAACAACCTGGCTTTAGCTTTAATGTAGGCCTATTACTGTTATGTTTCCTAAGCATCTTATGAAATACATTGTAAAATTGCACTGTAAATTTAAAGATTTTTTTTTACAGCGTACAATAAACAACATGTGAAGTCTAGCTAACGCATCGGTACGACTGTCACATCTCTTTATCTCACTCGAGCTGTTTCCGCTGTCTCTGGTCGTATAGCGGCCTGGCTGGAGACTGATGGAACGATGCAACGCGGTATCGTTTCCATTGTTAAAGTTTGAATGTGTTCATATATCACAGCAGATGCAATCGGATTATTCACGACATAAAATCAGGATTTTATTACAGTTTGCTGAGGTCTTCTACAGGAAATAAAAGCTATATGATCTGCGAAAAAGTAGTATTGCCAGGCAATACTTGTTTGAGAAGTAGTATTGCCATGGCAATACTGGCAATACTGACGGCGGCGGCCATAGACTGCAATGCAACTTAACAGCTATGGCTATGCCATTTTGATGAGAAATGGATAGTAATGTTACATCTACCATATTAAAATTATTGGGTAAAATGTGGGGGGTGGGAACAACAGTAGAACTTAGCCTATTTCAGTGAGGGTAGTAGCAGTACGAGCTTGTCTTGAGTTACCGTATAACTTAACATTTTACCTCAATAATTTAAAAGAAGTTATACATGAAGTATGAAACGTTCTAAACATAACCGATGACATGATAATTGTTGGCTTTCTAGAGCATTATAGACTTAGGAATGTGATCAGTTGTTTAGAAACCACCTTGCCCTATCCAGCACATGAAATAAGCTTTTTAGTTGTTGTTTATTGTCCCGAGCCTTGCATATTAATCAGAGAGCTGCTGACACTGAGGAAGTGAGGGAGTTTGGGTGTGCCCCATCAGATGTTGTGTCACAGGCAAAACGTCATTTCCTCAGCCTGGCAGTGAGGCAGCAGACTACTGTTAGACAAAGGAAGGGTGAGAGCAGTGTTAGAGCAGGTTAGATTACCTTTAGTGCAGGTACCTGAACATCTTATAGGCTAAGAAAATAAGGAGGCATGCTTTTGATAAAGAGGAAGCAGGGAGGGTTTGGTGCAGGACCCAGTTGTAGATTTTAAACAGCTGGATGGATATATATCCTAGACAGGCCGACTAGATTTAGTTTCCATCTTAAATATGAGGGGGACAATGACTTGTGGTGGCTGCATTTAAGGCCATAATGTTTACATGGAGTTGTAGAGTTAGTATCTGTCAGTGCAGCAGATATGATAGGTCAAACTGTAAAGCACATGTATAAATAGGTGCCCAACCTAAAATGCACAATGTATCTCAATTTTATGTAACCACAGCTGTTACATGAGCAAGAGAAATGGGTGCAACATTCCTCATTAAGAAAAATTAAACAAAATGTATATACACTAAGACTGATTTAGTGTACGTTTTTCAGGTTGCAGAGCAGCCAAGATTTGAGACCACTAATACAAATGTTTTTTTAAACAAACTTATTTGTATGTCAATTTCGTATATCTACACATAACATGCTATGTTATATTATATAATGAATTCGTAAAGCTAAGCTTTAATGCCAATGAGTGAACGTAAGATATCTTTTAGGGGGGGTGACTGGGTGCACAATGACAACAATCTGGACATAGGTTTACCGTTTATTAACCATTTTAATAATACAATTAGAAACTTAATTGCCTTATTGTCTAGAGATATATGTTTTAACTGATGTTATGAAACGTTTTTTACATAAGGTCAACAAGTACGATTGACATGTGAGTGTGACTGCTAACAGACCAGGCTACACACGCAGTTTTAACAGTTGTAGAATTTTAGAGCTCTGTGACCGCAACATAAAACCACAGTCCTGATGATATTGCTGTTTTCCAAGAACACGTTTTCAATTTTGTATCCTTAATTTGGAAAAACAATTACATAAACTGTAAAGGCAATCTGTTTAACCATCTAACTATCGCAAAATAGCCCTTGTTTTGCTAACGGTATAGCACTACAGTATGGTAGAAATAGTAGTGCTATAATAATAAAATAGTATAAATATCCATTGTTTTGCTAACGGTATAGCACTACAGTAAGGTCAAAGTCGGCCGTATGACGTTTTTGCTTTTGGACAACTTCGGTTGGCGACACGGAAGTAACAACTCGTAAAATTTAAAAACCTTTTTTCGACACTAAAACTGCCACTTATTGAAAAACTGACAATTTATTAATTTGTTTTTATTACTAAACGTTTACCAAATAACAAAAAATCGTACAAATTGACTGTCTAATTACGTGTTTTAAAAAAAACTGAAAACGTGTTTATCCTGTCTATACATACACATATACAGACTTTTTAGACGGGAAGTCACTGTTGACATGACAGTGCGTGCAGACAGCATACTGTAACAATAATGGTAACAACAGTAACAATATGATGAACAAATGATACATTCAACTTTGTGCGTTGTTCTCTCGCTCTCTCTGTATCTCTCTCTCTTTCCATATCTCTCTCTGTATCTTGTATCGCTCTCTCCGTATCTCTCTCTCCGTATCTTTCTCTCTCCGTATCTCTCTCTGTCTGTATCTCTCTCTCTGTATCTCTATCTGTATCTCCCTCTCTGTATCTCTCTCTCTGTATCTCTCTTTGTCTCCATATCTCTCTGTATCTCTCTCTCTCCATATCTCTCTGTATCTCTCTCTCCATATCTCTCTCGCTCTGTATCTCTCTCTCTCTCCGTATCTCTCTCTCTGTATCTCTCTCTGTCGATGTCTCTCTCTGTATCTATCTCCCTCTCTCTCTCTCTCTCTCTCTCTCTCTCTCTCTCTCTCTCTCTCTCTCTCTGTATCTATCCTGTGTGTGCTGCTGAGCTGCTGGCTGAAAGCCCAGAGGGAGAAGAAAGGCTAGTCTGACAGAGGGGCCGTCCTAGATAGCACGCTGCTAATGCTACAGCAATGGAGGATTAGAGGAGAGGAGAGGAGAGGAGAGGAGAGGAGGGGAGGGGAGGAGAGGGGAGGAAGGGAGGGGAGAGTTCATGACCTGCTGTATGATGGAATCTTGTTTTATCTGTCAAACAAACTGCTTGTCTTTAAAGGGAGGCAGCAGTCACCAAGAGAGACTCTAGGCTGAGGAGCTGCACTAGACTATTGAAACTCAGCCAAGGTTTAAAGTGTTGCTTTTACAGTATAGAGACACAACCAGTAGTCAACCATTTTCAGTTAGCTTCTAGGTGGAGGGGCTGCGTTTCTATGTTAGAGTTAGCTTCTAGATGGAGGGGGCTGCGTTTCTATGTTAGAGTTAGCTTCTAGATGGAGGGGCTGCGTTTCAATGCTGAAGTTAGTGTTTCCTTTAGGTGTCTCTAGTCAGTGTGTTTCTATGTAGCATCTGCATCTTGTCTACTGTGTTTATATGTAGAAGCTAGGTCTAGTCACTGTTTCTATGTGGAAGCTGTGTCTAGTCAGTGTGTTTCTATGTGGAAGCTGTGTCTAGTAACTGTGTTTCTATCTAAATTCTGTGTCTAGTCACTGTGTTTCTATGTAGAATCTGTGTCTGGTCAATGTGTTTCTATGTAGAAGCTCTGTCTAGTCATTGTGTTTCTATGTAGAAGCTGTGTCTAGTCACTGTGTTTCTATGTCGAAGTTGTGTCTAGTCACTGTGTTTCTATGTGGAAGCTGTGTCTAGTCACTGTGTTTCTATGTGGAAGCTGTGTCTAGTCACTGTGTTTCTATGTGGAAGCTGTGTCTAGTCACTGTGTTTCTGTGTGGAAGCTGTGTCTAGTCACTGGGTTTCTATGTGGAAGCTGTGTCTAGTCACTGTGTTTCTGTGTGGAAGCTGTGTCTAGTCACTGGGTTTCTGTGTGGAAGCTGTGTCTAGTCACTGGGTTTCTGTGTCTGGGTTATTAGCTTATCAATATTATCCTCGAATGGCTCCAATAACAAAGGTGTCAATAATTCTGACTCAGTCACAGAATGTTTTTCAGAACCTCAGCCCTCTCTCTCTACACCTCCTCTGTCCCTCTCTCTCTCTCTCTACACCTCCTCTGTCCCTCTCTCTCTCTCTCTCTCTCTCTCTCTCCCCTCTCTCTCTCTCTTGCCTCTGTCCCTCTCTCTCTCTCTCTACACCTCCTCTGTCCCTCTCTCCCTCTCTACACCTCCTCTGTCCCTCTCTCTCCCTCTCTACACCTCCTCTGTCCCTCTCTCTCTCTCTCTACACCTCCTCTGTCCCTCTCTCCCTCTCTCTACACCCCCTCTGTCCCTCTCTCCCTCTCTCTACACCTCCTCTGTCCCTCTCTCCCTCTCTACACCTCCTCTGTCCCTCTCTCCCTCTCTACACCTCCTCTGTCCCTCTCTCTCCCTCTCTCTCCCTCCCTCTCCTCCTCCTCTCTCTCTCCCTCTCCTGCTCCTCCTTCCCTCAGGCACACTGGGGTCTGTCGCTTCATGGTAAAGAATCCTAGCTATTTCATTTTCCCTGCTCCTCAAATCACTTCCAGACGCTGTGGTTTCCTGCCCCCTCCCCCCTCCTCCCCTCCTCCTCCTCTCTCTCTCTCTCTATCTCTTGCTCTCTCTCTCTCTCTCTAGCTCCCTGTCTATCTGTCTCTATCTCTCTCTCTCTCTATCCCTCTATCTCTCTCTCTCTCTCTTTCTCCTGGACAGAAACTGGGACTCTCCCTTAATTCAATTCCATTCAATTCAATTCAATTCAATTCAGTTCAATTCAATTCAATTCAATTCAATTCAATTCAATGGTGCTTTATTGGCATGAAAATACAAAGTAAATATTGCCAAAGCATACATACATTGTAAAAAACAAATACAACAGTATTGATTATTCATTGAAGAAGTGACTCTTGTCTGGTGGTGTGGCAAGATGTGACATAGAGTCCTGCCATTATGGCGCACACACTAATTTCACCCAGAATGTAAGTTTTTGTAAATCTGAACTATCATTAAAGTTTGAACATATAGTTTGAGATTTGGGGAAGAAAGTTTCTTGAATGAGTTTGTAATTATCACATTTTAAAAGAAAGTGCAGCTCTGTCTCCACCTCACCCTGGGAGCCTGTGACGGCCTCTCTCTCTCTGTCTCTCTCTCTCTCTCTCTCCATGTCTCCTGGACAGAGACCGAGATTGGTTCTGGTTCTCTCTCTCTCTCTCTCTCTCTCTCTCTCTCTCTCTCTCTCTCTCTCTCTCTCTCTCTCTCTCTCTCTCTCTCGTTGGAACCCCGAGCTCCAGGAATTAGGGTCGAAGGTCAGATCCTAGATGTAAACGCTAACCCTGTAGTTATCAGTGCTCTGGTCTGGGATCAGCTTCAGGAGTCGTTACACTGCAGCCTGGTGTGCTGTAGCTATCAGTGCTCTGGTCTGGGATCAGCTGGGACAGCGTGGTGATTGACTGGCTGCT
>JAPMUY010009253.1:35000-45000 GCA_026901105.3 Galaxias olidus
GTCTGTGTGTGTGCATGTTAGTGTGTGTGTGTGTGTGTGTGTGTGTGTGTATGTCTGTGTGTGTGCATGTGTGTGTGTGTGTGTGTGTGTGTGTGTGTGTGTTCTGAGAGTTATTAGTGGTTCACTGGTTGAGAAAATCTCTCCTGCCTCGTCATTGGCTTCCGCAGCAGTCTGTGATCGGCCAAACAGGAAGTGTTGACAGCCAATCAGGCAACTGCCAGCACCTCATCATTGCAAGGCTGGTTGTGTTGATGAGAATGCTCATCGCCGTGGTGACCGAGTCCTGTCTGGATAGCCAATCAGTGGCCTGTGCTCCTGGTTGTGGGTCAGAGGTGTGTTGTTGTTGCTTTGTTTGGTCCTGTCAGTAAACCCTCCTCCCCCTCTCTCTCTCTCTCTCTCTCTCTCTCTCTCTCTCTCTCCTTTGTTCCAGGGTGTGTGATTGATGGTGACGGAGGAAGTTGCTGCTATGTCTCCATGGTAACCCGTCCTGTCTGGTAGGAAGCTACGTGAATCGGCTGAAGAGGACCTTTGTTCTCTGGTCAGGAGCCTCGTGGTCGCACAGGAAGTGCACACGGAGCGCCCAGAGCATAGGAGCGCTGTGATTGGTCAGTGGCCAGGATGAGGGAGGGACTGTGGATGATGCTGGTGTTGGTGGGCGTGGTCGCAGCAGGCTCCGCCCCTTCAGAACGAGGTCATCGCCGGCGTCTGACAGCACAGCATAAACACAAAGAGAGGGCGGGGCAGGTTCTGCACCGCGCCAAGAGGGGCTGGGTCTGGAACCAGTTCTTTGTGATTGAGGAGTACACTGGACCTGACCCGGTGCTGGTGGGAAGGGTAGGCACGCCAACCATATCTGTCAATCAAGCAAAGACACCTAATAGAACAAGAACAAAATGACATATCACATCATATGAATTTGCATAGCATAATAGTACATACAGTATATAGGCCTAATATAACATAGTCATACATAATATTATATATCACATATCATAATAGTACATATATAGGCCTAACATAACATAGTAATAGATAATATACCATAATAATACGTAATAAAATAATCCATAATAAAATAATCCATAATATAATATAGTTATTCATAATATAACATAACTTAATATAATATAACATAATATAACTGGATGATGTCCATCCATCCAGTAGCCATACCCTTATCCTGTACAGGGTCACGGGGGGGGCTGAGCCTATCCCAGCCGACACAAGGCGGGAGGCAGGGTACACCCTGGACAGGTCGCCAGTCTATCACAGGGCCGACACATAGGGACAGACAACAACTCACACTCACATTCACACCTACGGACAATTTAGAGTCACCAATTAACCTGCATGTCTTTGAACTGTGTAAGGAAACCGGAGTACCCCCACGCAAACACGGGGAGAACACACAAACTCCACACAGAAAGGCCCTCGGGTCAGGTGGGGATTGAACCCCGGACCCTCTTGCTGTGAGACAACAGTGCTACCCACCGAGCCACCGTGGTGCCCCTAAAACATAATATTACATAATGATTAGGCCTGTCAAAGTAAGCATAATATTACATAATGATTAGGCCTGTCAAAGTTAACGCAAATTTGTTTTTACACCACACATTGTTTGTACACCACACATTGTTTTTACACCACACATTGTTTAACGCAATGAACGCATTCGTAAATCAGCTACTCCAATCCAACACTTTGTAGCATCAAACAGATTAATGTAACAAAGCGTTGGGTTAATTAAACGGATGAATTAATCCAACACTTTCTTAACATCAAACAGATGAATTAATCCAACACTTTGTAACATCAAACAGATGAATTAATCCAACACTTTGTTACATAAAACAGATGAATTAATCCAACACTTTCTTTACATCAAACAGATGAATTAATCCAACACTTTGTTACATAAAACAGATTAATTAATCCAACACTTTGTAACATCAAACAGATTAATTAATCCAACACTTTGTTTCATAAAACAGATGAATTAATCCAACACTTTGTTACATAAAACAGATGAATTAATCCAACACTTTGTTACATAAAACAGATGAATTAATCCAACACTTTGTTACATAAAACAGATGAATTAATCCAACACTTTGTTACATAAAACGGGTTTATTAATCCAAAACTTGAGTGCCTGGCATAGAAGTACATAAAACAAAGTAACATTTAACTTCGCTGGTAATTCCTGAAAGTTAGTGTGACTATGTTATTCGGCCTCTGTCTTACTTTGGAAAACGAATTCTTATCAGCAACCATTAATCACTTCATTATTATTGAGATTGGTCCATTCAGCTCTCCATGTCTACATGTCTAATCCCCCGCTCCTCTCCTCTCCTCTCCCCCACTCTCCTCTCCTGTCCTCTCCTCTCCACTCCTCTCCTCTCCACTCCTCTCCTCTCCTCTCCACTACTCTCTCTCTCTCCGCTTCTCTCCTCTCCTCTCCACCCCTCTCCTCTCCTCTCCACTCCTCTCTCTCTCCTCTCCTCTCCACTCGCGCGCTCCTGTCCTCCCCCCCCCCCCCCCTTTTCCCTCTCTCTCCTCCCCCAGTTACACTCAGACGTAGATGCTGGGGATGGTAACTGTAAGTACATCCTGTCTGGTGAGGGTGCGGGCACCATCTTTGTAATCGATGATAAGACGGGGAACATCCATGCCACTAAGACTCTGGACCGAGAGGAGCAGGCCCAGTACACGCTGACCGCCCAGGCTGTCGCCAGGGGAACCAACAAGCCTCTGGAGCCGCCCTCTGAGTTCATCGTCAAGGTGCAGGACATCAACGACAACCCTCCAGAGTTCCTACACGGACCCTACTACGCCAGAGTCCCAGAGATGTCCAACGTCGGTGAGTCCTCCCCTAACCCTAACACTAACACTAACACTAGCTCACTCACAGTGACCTAACCCTAACCCTGTACCATAACCCTAACACTAACCCTAACACTGTACCCTAACCCTAACACTAACCCTAACACTGTACCCTAACCCTAACCCTAACCCCAGCCCTAACACTGTACCATAAGCCTAACCCACTTACTCTACCCTAACCCTAACACTGTACCATAACCCTAACACTGTACCCTAACCCTAACCCTAACCCCAGCCCTAACACTGTACCATAAGCCTAGCCCACTTACTGTCTAACCCCAACCCCCCTCTGTCCCTCCCTCTGTCTGTCTGTCTGTCTGTCTGTCTGTCCCGTGTAGATAATAGTTTCTGTCATTTGGTTCTAAACAGATTGTTGTCATGGTAACCGTCACAGAGATTCCTTTCATTATTCCATTTCACAGAAGATTATTCTTTTTCTAAACACACACAGATTTGTAGTAGAGGGCGCTGGTTTGGAGGCGTGATATTGATTACTGAGAGTAATCACTGTAAATGTTGCTATTGATCAGTGTGAGTGATCACTGGGAATGTTGGTATTGATCGTGCTGCTACTTTGTGCCACAGTTAGGTGTATTATTTAAAATGGCTGAAATATAATAAAATAGTAAATAATAAGTAGCAATATAATAGATCAATAAATAATAAGTAATTATATAACAGTCAATGATAAGTAATAAGATAATATTACAATAAAATATAATGAATAATAAAATAGAACAATAAATAATAAGTACTTGTATGTAACTTGTGTTTTGTGGTGCGTTCCCACCGGCGGGCTGAGCTGGACAATACTAGTCCTGGTCCACATAGTGGGAGCCTGCTCCTTTACACTGGGACACTGACAGAGCTCTGTGTGTAGCTCCTTTACACTGGGACACTGACAGAGCTCTGTGTGTAGCTCCTTTACACTGGGACACTGACAGAGCTCTGTGTGTAGCTCCTTTACACTGGGACACTGACAGAGCTCTGTGTGTAGCTCCTTTACACTGGGACACTGACAGAGCTCTGTGTGTAGCTCCTTTACACTGGGACACTGACAGAGCTCTGTGTGTAGCTCCTTTACACTGGGACACAGACAGAGCTCTGTGTAGCTCCTTTACACTGGGACACTGACAGAGCTCTGTGTAGCTCCTTTACACTGGGACACTGACAGAGCTCTGTGTGTAGCTCCTTTACACTGGGACACTGACAGAGCTCTGTGTGTAGCTCCTTTACACTGGGACACTGACAGAGCTCTGTGTGTAGCTCCTTTACACTGGGACACTGACAGAGCTCTGTGTGTAGCTCCTTTACACTGGGACACTGACAGAGCTCTGTGTGTAGCTCCTTTACACTGGGACACTGACAGAGCTCTGTGTGTAGCTCCTTTACACTGGGACACTGACAGAGCTCTGTGTGTAGCTCCTTTACACTGGGACACAGACAGAGCTCTGTGTGTAGCTCCTTTACACTGGGACACTGACAGAGCTCTGTGTGTAGCTCCTTTACACTGGGACACTGACAGAGCTCTGTGTGTAGCTCCTTTACACTGGGACACTGACAGAGCTCTGTGTGTAGCTCCTTTACACTGGGACACTGACAGAGCTCTGTGTGAAGCTCCTTTACACTGGGACACTGACAGAGCTCTGTGTGAAGCTCCTTTACACTGGGACACTGACAGAGCTCTGTGTGTAGCTCCTTTACACTGGGACACTGACAGAGCTCTGTGTGTAGCTCCTTTACACTGGGACACTGACAGAGCTCTGTGTGTAGCTCCTTTACACTGGGACACAGACAGAGCTCTGTGTGTAGCTCCTTTACACTGGGACACTGACAGAGCTCTGTGTGTAGCTGACCTTGTGCGTGTCCCTGTGTGTTCAGGTACGTCAGTGATTCAAGTGACCGCGACTGATGCTGATGACCCTACCTACGGGAACAGCGCCCGGTTGGTCTACAGCATCCTACAGGGACAGCCCTACTTCTCAGTGGAGCCCCAGACAGGTAGGACACCCCTGACCTCTGACCCCTGAGCCCAGACAGGTAGGACAGCCCTGGCCTCTGACCCTAACCCTAGCGATGTAAGAAAGTTGCACCGAGCTGCACTATTTGAAATTGCGTTGTTCAGACTTGATTCCTCTGTATTTGTCCATGTTTTCATGAGTAACAACAGCGTCACAACACACTGTTTAGTTTCACAGAGAATTACTTGTGTTTTAATGTTACATGTTCTTTGTAAAACCCTACAAATGTATCTACAAGAAGCTGTATTCAAATATAATAACACTATGTATTGATTGATAAGATAAACATTTATTGCTAAAGAGCCATCTCATTGCTTTTGTGTTGTGGAGACCCAACGGGGCTGGTGCTCAAGCTGGTCCTACTCCATCAACAACAGGAAGTTATAGCTTTTTGACCACACACTCCGTGACCCATTCAAAACGATTCCATGACCCACTTTTGGGTTAGTGCTACACTGTAAAAACAATCCACTGTCAAATTACAGTAAATTACTGGCAGCAGTTTCTCCCTACACTGTTTTTCGAAATCACAGCACTGTACTGTAATATCAAAATACAGTATTAATACTGTACATAAACTGTAAGTTATGAGAAAAATTGCTGCTAGCAATTTGCTGTTATTTTACAGCAGATGTACTGTGATTTGAGTTTACAGTGTGTTTCTGTTATAACAGAATTCAGTTTTATACTGTGATTGCTATCCAATTGCTGCAATTAAAAAGTGCTGGTACCGTATTATGCTATACACTGTAAAAAAAATCCGTAGAAAGGGTTAAATCGCCTCTCCGGGAACCATCACCTTATCGTGGTGGAGAGGTTTGTGTGTCCCTATGAACCTGGGGGCTGTGTTGTCTGGAATCTTGTGTTCCTGGTAGGGTCTCCCATGGCAAATTGGTCTCGGGCGAGGGGACGGACAAAGAATGGTTCAAAAACCCTCATGGATAGAACTATAAGAGAGGATGATACCCGGCCCGGAGGAAGCCCGGGGTCCCCTTCTGGAGCCAGGCCCAGGAGGAGGACCCGTCAGCGAGCGCCTGGTGGCTTGCCACGGAGCCCAGCCGGGCATAGCCCGAAAAAGCAACGTGGACAACACCAACATCTCTCCTTCTCCGTCCCGTGGGCTCACCACCCGCGGGAAAAACCAAGGGGGTCGGCTGCGCTGCCAGAAAGGTGGCAGTGAAGGCAGAGGTTTTCGACGGATCGGACCCGGGTGGCAGAGGCTGGCTTTGGGGACGTGGAACGTCACCTCTCTGGGAGGAAGGAGCCGGAGCTTGTGCGGGAGGTGGAGCGCTACCAGCTGGATCTGGTGGGGCTTACCTCTACGCACAGCCTCGGCTCTGGAACCTCACTCCTGGATAGGGGTTGGACTCTATTCTTCTCCGGAGTTCCCCAGGGTGAGAGGCGCAAGGCTGGTGTGGGGATACTCACAAGTCCCCGGCTAAGTGCCTCTATGTTGGAGTTCACCCCAGTGGACGAGAGGGTCGCCTCCCTACGCCTGCGGGTCATGGGGGGGAAAACTCTGACTGTTGTCTGTGCCTATGCACCGAACAGCAGTTCGGGGTATTCGGCCTTTTTGGAGACCCTGGATGGAGCCTTGTATGGGGCTCCTGAGGGGGACTCTGTAGTCTTGCTAGGGGACTTCAACGCACATGTGGGCAATGATGGAGACACTTGGAGAGACGTGATTGGGAGGAACGGCCTCCCTGATCTGAACCTGAGTGGTGGCTTGTTATTGGACTTCTGTGCTAGTCATGGAATGGCCATAACAAACACTATGTTCGAACATAAGGATGCTCATGAGTATACCTGGTACCAGAGCACCCTAGGCAGAAGGTCGATGATCGATTTTGTTATCGTATCATCGGACCTGAGGCCATATGTTTTGGACACTCGGGTGAAGAGGGGGGCAGAGCTGTCAACTGATCACCATCTGGTGGTGAGTTGGGTCAGGTGGCGGGGGAAGCCTCTGGACAGACCTGGTAAGCCCAAACGTGTAGTGCGGGTGAATTGGGAACGTCTGGAGGAGTCCCCGGTCCGGGAGGCCTTCAACTCACACCTCCGGCGGGGCTTCTCTGGCATCCCTGTGGAGGCTGGGGGCATTGAACTGGAGTGGGCGATGTTCAAAGCCTCCATTGCTAAAGCTGCGTCTGAGAGCTGTGGTCTCACGGTCTTCGGTGCCTCAAGGGGCGGTAACCCTCGAACATCCTGGTGGACACCGGTGGTCAGGGGAGCCGTCCGATTGAAGAAGGAGGCCTTCCGGGATATGCTATACCGGGAGACTCCGGAGGCAGTTGCAAGGTACCGACAGGCCCGAAGGACTGCAGCCTCGGCCATGGCAGAGGCAAAGCAGCGGGTGTGGGAGGAGTTCAGAGAAACCATGGAGAAGGACTTTCGGCTGGCACCAAAGCAGTTCTGGAAGACCATCCGACACCTCAGGAGGGGAAAGCAGGGAACCATCCAAGCTGTATACAGTAAGGATGGGACGTTGTTGACCTCAACTGACAAGGTGATTGGGAGGTGGAAGGAACACTTTGAGGAACTCCTGAACCCGACAAATCCACCCTCTATAGTAGAGACAGAGCTGGAGGATGATGGGGGATCAGCATCAATCTCCCTGGCGGAGGTCACTGAGGTAGTCAAACAACTCCACAGTGGCAAAGCCCCAGGGGTTGATGAGATCCGCCCAGAAATGCTGAAGGCTCTGGGTGTTGAGGGACTGTCATGGATGACACGTCTTATCAACATTGCGTGGAAGTCGGGGACAGCATCTAAGGAGTGGCAGACCGGGGTGGTGGTTCCCCTGTTCAAAAAGGGGGACCGGAGAGTGTGTGCCAACTACAGAGGCATCACATTACTCAGCCTCCCCGGGAAAGTATACTCCAGGGTGCTGGAAAGGAGGGTTCGACCGATAGTCGAACCTCGGATTGAGGAGGAACAATGCGGTTTCCGGCCTGGTTGTGGAACAACGGACCAGCTTTTTACCCTCGCGAGGATCTTTGAGGGGGCCTGGGAGTATGCCAATCTGGTCTACACGTGTTTTGTGGATTTAGAGAAGGCGTATGATCGGGTTCCCCGGGAGATACTGTGGGAGGTGTTGCGAGAGTATGGGGTGAGGGGGTCTCTACTTAGGGCCATCCAATCTCTGTACTCCCAAAGCGAGAGCTGTGTCCGGGTCTTCGGCAGTAAGTCGGACTCGTTTCCGGTGAGGGTTGGCCTCCTCCAAGGCTGCGCTTTGTCACCTATCCTGTTTGTGGTATTCATGGAGAGGATCTCACGGCGTAGCCGCGGGGGAGGGGGGCTGCGGGTTGGTGGGCAGAGGATTGCGTCACTGCTTTTTGCAGATGATGTGGTCCTGATGGCATCATCGGTCTGCGACCTGCAGCACTCATTGGATCGGTTCGCAGCCGAGTGTGAAGCGGCTGGGATGAGGATCAGCACCTTCAAATCTGAGGCCATGGTTCTCAGCAGGAAACCGATGGATTGTCTACTCCAAGTAGGGAATGAGTCTTTACACCAAGTGAAGGAGTTCAAGTATCTCGGGGTCTTGTTCTCGAGTGAGGGGAAAATGGAACGAGAGATGGGCCGGAGAATTGGAGCAGCGGGTGCGGTGTTCTAGTCGCTTTATCGCACCGTTGTGACGAAGAGAGAGCTGAGCCAGAAGGCAAAGCTCTCAATCTACCGGTCAATCTTCGTTCCTACTCTCACCGATGGTCATGAAGGGTGGGTCATGACCGAAAGAACGAGATCGCGGATACAAGCGGCGAAAATGAGTTTCCTCCGGAGGGTGGCTGGCATCTCCCTTAGGGATAGGGTGAGAAGTTCAGCCATTCGTGAGGGACTCGGAGTAGAGCCGCTGCTTCTTTGCGTAGAAAGGAGCCAGTTGAGGTGGTTCGGGCATCTAGTAAGGATGCCACCTGGCCGCCTCCCAAGGGAGGTGTTCCAGGCAAGTCCAGCTGGGCGGAGGCCGCGGGGCAGACCTAGGACCAGGTGGAGGGATTATATCTCCACACTGGCCTGGGAACGCCTTGGAATCCCCCAGTCAGAGCTGGTTAATGTGGCCCGGGAAAGGGAAGTTTGGGATGCCCTGCTGGAACTGCTACCTCCGTGACCCGACCCCGGACAAAGCGGATGAAGATGATGATGATGATGATGATGATGGGTTAAATCACTGGCAAAAATGGCTGCCAAATACCATAAAATGAAAGTAAAATCTCCAATTACAAATAAAGTGCAAAAACAATAAATTCACAGATGTTACAATTAAAGGTTTTGCCTAAATATACTGTTATTTTACTGATATTTCTTAAATTAGTATGATCAAACACCTTCAATAAAAAGACGGCACTAAACATTCAGCAACTATCAGACACACACAGATGCATTCACACATACATTAACCCTAACCTGCTAACTACCAGAGAGAAACACTCTCCCGTAGAAGCTATTATCACTGTTCTTATGTAGTAGAATGAAGAAAAGTAGGACTACACAGACACACAGAACCTCATATAATCAAAATTATGGCCTGTCATATAAATATGACCCTGTTACCTGTCCTACAGGTATAAATATGATCCTGCTACCTGTCCTACAGGTATAAATATGACCCTCTTACCTGTCCTACAGGTATAAATATGACCCTGTTACCTGTCGTATAAATATGACCCTGTTACCTGTCGTATAAATATGACCCTGTTACCTGTCCTACAGGTATAATTATGATCCTGCTACGTGTCCTACAGGTATAAATATGACCCTGTTACCTGTCCTACAGGTATAAATATGACCCTGTTACCTGTCCTGCAGGTATAAATGTGACCCTCTTACCTGTCCTGCAGGTATAATTATGACCCTGTTACCTGTCCTACAGGTATAAATATGACCCTGTTACCTGTCCTGCAGGTATAAATGTGACCCTTTGTTACCTGTCCTACAGGTATAATTATGACCCTGTTACCTGTCCTACAGGTATAATTATGACCCTGTTACCTGTCCTACAGGTAAAATTATGACCCTATTACCTGTCCTACAGGTATAAATATGACCCTGTTACCTGTCCTACAGGTATAAATATGACACTGTTACCTGTCCTACAG
>JAPMUY010009253.1:62500-65000 GCA_026901105.3 Galaxias olidus
CCCCCCCCCCCCCCCACATCCTGTTAGAGTTAACTACCCCCACACTGAGCAGGGTGTACCCCCCCACACACACATCCTGTTAGAGTTAACTACTACACCATGGACACTGAGCAGGGTGTACCCCCCCCCCCCCCCCACATCCTGTTAGAGTTGACTACTACACCATGCACACCCCCCACATCCTGTTAGAGTTAACTACTACACCATGCACACTGAGCAGGGTGTACCCCCCCCCCCCCCCCCCACATCCTGTTAGAGTTAACTACTACACCATGGACACTGAGCAGGGTGTACCCCCCCCCCCCCATCCTGTTAGAGTTAACTACTACACCATGGACACTGAGCAGGGTGTACCCCCCCCCCCCCCCACATCCTGTTAGAGTTAACTACTACACCATGGACACTGAGCAGGGTGTACCCCCCCCCCAACATCCTGTTAGAGTTAACTACTACACCATGGACACTGAGCAGGGTGTACCCCCACATCCTGTTAGAGTTAACTACTACACCATGCACACTGAGCAGGGTGTACCCCCCCCCCCACATCCTGTTTGAGTTAACTACTACACCATGCACACTGAGCAGGGTGTACCCCCCCCCCCCACATCCTGTTAGAGTTAACTACTACACCATGCACACTGAGCAGGGTGTACCCCCCCCCCCCCCAACACATCCTGTTAGAGTTAACTACTACACCATGCACACTGAGCAGGGTGTACCCCCCCCACATCCTGTTAGAGTTAACTACTACACCATGGACACTGAGCAGGGTGTACCCCCCCCCCCACATCCTGTTAGAGTTAACTACTACACCATGCACACTGAGCAGGGTGTACCCCCCCCCCCCACATCCTGTTAGAGTTAACAACTACACCATGGACACTGAGCAGGGTGTACCCCCCCCCCCACATCCTGTTAGAGTTAACTACTACACCATGGACACTGAGCAGTGGTTGTTAACTACTACACCATGCACACTGAGCCCCCCCATCCTGTTAGAGTTAACTACTACACCATGCACACTGAGCAGGGTGTACCCCCCCCCCCCAACACATCCTGTTAGAGTTAACTACTACACCATGCACACTGAGCAGGGTGTACCCCCCCCACATCCTGTTAGAGTTAACTACTACTCCATTGACACTGCGCTGGGTGTACCCCCCCCACATCCTGTTAGAGTTAACTACTACACCATGGACACTGAGCAGGGTGTACCCCCCCCCCCCCCATCCTGTTAGAGTTAACTACTACACCATGGACACTGAGCAGGGCGTAGCTCGTGGGGGCGTCGCCTTATCGTGGACCACCAACACATCTACAGCTTCCTTCCTGTCTGGGACACACCTGCTCTTCCTCTACGGGTCGGATCAACAACTACAACCAGAACCAACCCCCCCTCGAACACACACACACACACACACACACACACACACACACACACACACACACACACACACACACACAAACACACACACACACACACACCCTCTACACCCTAGCAGATCAACAGCCGGGGAGAGGGCATCCTGCGAGCTCTAAACTCCCCCCCCCCCCCCCACACACACATACACACACACGCATACACACACACACCCCCCTACACCCTAGCAGATGGACGGCCGGGGAGAGGGCATCCTGCGAGCTCTAAAGCGCCTTAAACTACGGACTCTCTGTGGCGACGCAGTGCATTTTTTTGTAACTTGAAAGTATATTCTACAGCAAGCTAAGTCCATCTGAAGTGTGTCCTCTACATTGTGTAGGTTTGTCTGGTAAAGATACAACATGCGCCTATAGGTTCCTGTTAAATCTCTTTTTTTATGATTATTATTATTATTATTATAGTATGATTTTGAGTATTGTTTTTATACAAGTTCTTGTTATTTTCTTTTACTGGCGTATGCTCTCCTTCCATGAGAAAATAGCAATCTGTCTGGTCTGACGCCTCCTTTCTGTGTCGACCTCTCGGTTCCTCTTTGACTATTCCTGCAGATATCAGTATTTACAACATGTAAACAGTGTTAGCGCATCACACCTATATTTGATCAACATTGTTACTGTTGCTTTACTATGTGCAAAGCAAAACACTTTGAAATAAAAGCTCTTTTATAAAATCACCCAGGGCACTACTGAGTGTGTGTGTGGGGGGGGGGGGGGGACGTCATGGGAGTGGTGTGTGCCGTCTCTATGTGTGTGGTGTGGGGGGGGGCGTCATGGGAGTGGTGTGTGCCGTCTGTGTGTGTGTGGGGGGGGGGGGGGCGTCATGGGAGTGGTGTGTGCCGTCTGTGTGTGTGGGGGTGGGGGGGGGGGCGTCATGGGAGTGGTGTGTGCCGTCTGTGTGTGTGTGTGTGGGGGGGGGGGGCGTCATGGTGTGTGGTGTGTGGCGTCTGTGTGTGTGTGTGTGTGTGTGTGGGGGGACGTCATGGGGTGGTGTGTGGCGTCTGTGTGTGTGTGTGTGTGTGTGTCTGTGTGTGTGGGGGGGGACGTCATGGGAGTGGTGTGT
>JAPMUY010009253.1:67500-79867 GCA_026901105.3 Galaxias olidus
AACCTTGAATCAACACCCATATTTAACCTTGAATCAACACCCACATTAAACCTTGAATCAACACCCACATTAAACCTTGAATCAACACCCACATTTAACCCTGAATCAACACCCACATTTAACCCTGAATCAACACCCACATTTAACCCTGAATCAACACCCACATTTAACCCTGAATCAACACCCACATTTAACCCTGAATCAACACCCACATTAAACCCTGAATCAACACCCACATTTAACCCTGAATCAACACCCACATTAAACCTTGAATCAACACCCACATTCAGCTCTGAACCACAGCGCTGCACGCGGGGTCACACACACATACACAAAGCATGAGGTTAACCACACACACTCTGCATGACATTAAACATTCACACACACACACACACACACACACACACACACACACACACACACACACACACACACACACACACACACACACATTCTGCACACACACTGAATAAGGTTAAATGGTCAAACACACACACTGAGGTTAGACGTCACATACATACACCCTGAAAAAGGTACAACACACACACACACACAGACACACACACACACACACACACACACATCCTGAAAAAGGTGCAACACACACACACACACACACACACACACACCCTGAAAAGGTGCAACACTCACACACATCCTAAAAAAGGTGCAACACACACACACACACACACACACACACACACACACAACCTGAAAAAACACACACACACCCTGAAAAAGGTGCAACACTCACACACACACAGACACACACACACACACACACACACACACACACACACACACACACATTCTGAAAAAGGTGCAACACTCACACTAACACAGGTTAACAGGATAAAATCTCACTCAAAAAACTCAAAGCTAATTTCCCAAGTTATAGTCCTGGTTGGGCTTCCCAGGGTGATATAGTCCTGTAAGCGGGTCATGTGACTACTGGACATGTGCTGTAAAAGGGAAGTAGTCTCAAACGGCAGCTTGCCCAGCGATGCTTTAGAACACAATAGAGACAATGTTTTTCTCTCCTATGACTAAGAGAAGACATCCTACTTTTTTATACAGTGTGCAATGGTGAGTTCTAAAACCATCCCCAGTTACAAAACGCAAAACACTGTGGTAAACCGCATCAAGGGACTAGGTAGGGCTGCATAAATATACAGAATATCATATATCTACCATATTTCCCAATAAAATATATACAATATCCCCATAACCCATGACTGACAAGAGGATGGATTTTATGACTGTCAATCTGCACAGACATAGTCTTAGTGCACTTACACATAGACAGTGTTAGTACAGTTAGTGCACTTACACATAGACAGTGTTAGTACAGTTAGTGCACTTACACATAGACAGTGTTAGTACAGACATGGTTTTAGTGCACTTACACATAGACAGCGTTAGGACAGTTAGTGCACTTACACATAGACAGTGTTAGTACAGACATGGTTTTAGTGCACTTACACATAGACAGTGTTAGTATAGACATGGTTTAGTGCACTTACAGGTAGACAGTGTTAGTATAGACATGGTTTAGTGCACTTACAGGTAGACAGTGTTAGGACAGTTAGTGCACTTTCAGGTAGACAACATTAGAAGTCATACACAGTCAAAATGCAATTACAGGCTTCACTTACTGGGCATTATGTTTGAATGATGTTGGGATGATGTTGGAATGATGTTGGGATGATGTTGGAATGATGTTGGAATGATGTTGGGATGATGTTGGGATGATGTTGGAATGATGTTGGGATGATGTTGGAATGATGTTGGGATGATGTTGGGATGATGTTGGAATGATGTTGGGATGATGTTGGGATGATGTTGGGATGGTTTAACAGTTCGATGAGGCTCAGTTTAGTGAGGAGAGTGTGGTAGATCAAAGCCAGCTCGTGAATACATTTGAACTGTGAAGTTACTATTACCAGTAATCAGTCATTCTAATTATACATTCATGTCATTTTGTCTCATAGTTTCTTGTGAAGATGAATGGCTTAATAAACGGTAATTAAATAAAGAAATATTATTTGTATCCGGAGTGTGTATTGAACCAGCTAATGTTTGGCTGGTTTATTAAAATAAGCATCTCCTTACTGTTGTCATCTCAGACAGGAACAATGAGCTCAAACAAAAGCAGACTGAACCCAAACAAACCTTACTGTTCATTCAACATTAAAACTCAACTACACCTTCTGTCCATTCAAAACAAAACAAAATCAACTGTCCATTCAAAACAAAACAAAATGTACTGTCCATTCAAAACAAAACAAAATGTACTGTCCATTCAAAACAAAACAAAATTTACTGTCCATTCCAACCTAAACAAAACCTACTGTCCATTCCAACCTAAACAAAACCTTCTGTCCATTCCAACCTAAACAAAACCTTCTGTCCATTCCAACCTAAACAAAACCTTCTGTCCATTCCAACCTAAACAAAACCTTCTGTCCATTCAGGACAAAACTGAGACTGAAGCTAAGGAATATTATTTCTTTAAAGACTGAAGTCAAAGAAGATCTTTATTTCTTCAGAAATGTGAAGGTACAGAATGTTCACCTCCGTAGAGATACACCTGTCTCAGAGGGAGAAGGGAGGGAGGAGGAGGAAGAGGGAGACAGGGGAGGAAGAGGGAGGGAGGGGAGGAAGCGGGAGGGAGGGTGTTCCCTGGGGAGCAGCTGTATGTAGGCCAAGTGCTGTGTACCTGCTGCTGATTATTGAAATGAAAAGAGAGAAACCCTTGTTAGAATTATTTCTGTACGTCCACAGGAGATCTGCTCTGGAACAATTAGGCGCGCGCACGCACACACACACACACACACACACACACACACACACACACACACACACACACTGTACTGTAAAGTGCATCATTCAGGCAGCTCCTGGCTTTGTGATGGGGCTGTACTGTAACGGGGCAGCTCCTGGCTTTGTGATGGGGCTGTACTGTAACGGGGCAGCTCCTGGCTTTGTGATGGGGCTGTACTGTAACGGGGCAGCTCCTGGCTTTGTGATGGGGCTGTACTGTAACGGGGCAGCTCCTGGCTTTGTGATGGGGCTGTACTGTAACGGGGCAGCTCCTGGCTTTGTGATGGGGCTGTACTGTAACGGGGCAGCTCCTGGCTTTGTGATGGGGCTGTACTGTAACGGGGCAGCTCCTGGCTTTGTGATGGGGCTGTACTGTAACGGGGCAGCTCCTGGCTTTGTGATGGGGCTGTACTGTAACGGGGCAGCTCCTGGCTTTGTGATGGGGCTGTACTGTAACGGGGCAGCTCCTGGCTTTGTGATGGGGCTGTACTGTAACGGGGCAGCTCCTGGCTTTGTGATGGGGCTGTACTGTAACGGGGCAGCTCCTGGCTTTGTGATGGGGCTGTACTGTAACGGGGCAGCTCCTGGCTTTGTGATGGGGCTGTACTGTAACGGGGCAGCTCCTGGCTTTGTGATGGGGCTGTACTGTAACGGGGCAGCTCCTGGCTTTGTGATGGGGCTGTACTGTAACGGGGCAGCTCCTGGCTTTGTGATGGGGCTGTACTGTAACGGGGCAGCTCCTGGCTTTGTGATGGGGCTGTACTGTAACGGGGCAGCTCCTGGCTTTGTGATGGGGCTGTACTGTAACGGGGCAGCTCCTGGCTTTGTGATGGGGCTGTACTGTAACGGGGCAGCTCCTGGCTTTGTGATGGGGCTGTACTGTAACGGGGCAGCTCCTGGCTTTGTGATGGGGCTGTACTGTAACGGGGCAGCTCCTGGCTTTGTGATGGGGCTGTACTGTAACGGGGCAGCTCCTGGCTTTGTGATGGGGCTGTACTGTAACGGGGCAGCTCCTGGCTTTGTGATGGGGCTGTACTGTAACGGGGCAGCTCCTGGCTTTGTGATGGGGCTGTACTGTAACGGGGCAGCTCCTGGCTTTGTGATGGGGCTGTACTGTAACGGGGCAGCTCCTGGCTTTGTGATGGGGCTGTACTGTAACGGGGCAGCTCCTGGCTTTGTGATGGGGCTGTACTGTAACGGGGCAGCTCCTGGCTTTGTGATGGGGCTGTACTGTAACGGGGCAGCTCCTGGCTTTGTGATGGGGCTGTACTGTAACGGGGCAGCTCCTGGCTTTGTGATGGGGCTGTACTGTAACGGGGCAGCTCCTGGCTTTGTGATGGGGCTGTACTGTAACGGGCATCTCTCTGTGGGCATCCCGAGCAGATATACCTGCTCTCAGACTACATACAGAACACACACACATACAGTGTGCACAGGCCAGGGATCACACACACACACACACACACACACACACACACACACACACACACACACACACACACACACACACACACACACACACACACACACACACACACACACACACACACACACACACAAACAGTATGCACGGGCCATGTATCACACACACACACACACACACACACACACACACACACACACACACACACACACACACACACACACACACATCACTAGTCAAGTGCAGTATAGTGTCTCTATGGGGATGACGTGAACCTCCTCTTCTTCAGTGATGAAGATGACATCCTTCTCTAAGGGAAGAAAACAGCCTATATGATCAGGTTGCGGTTTAAAAGAGAATATATATTGTGAGTGACCTCCAAGGGGAGTGAACAGGCTCTGACCCCCCTACAGGTCAAAGGTCAATAGAGATTGAGAAGCTTAAACACCAATGAAACATAAATGATAATATAACACACTAATAATTCTATATTTATTATATTATAATTATAACACACTCTGTTTGATATAACACACTTTGTTTAACACACTCTGATATACACTGAAAATCATTCCTAGTTACAACACTCTGATATACACTGAAAACCATTCCTAGTTACAACACTCTGTCATGTCTCGTCAACTTTGTTAAATGTTATGTGGTTATGAGATTGAAGTGTGTACTGATCTTCCCTCTCGTTTCAGAACCTGTTTTCTCCCCTCGTGTGTTCCTCGTCGGGATAATTGCCTGCCCCGCCCCTTATTGGTGTCACCTGTGTCCACTTACCTCCTGTTTAAATAGTCCTTGTTTTCCATGTCCTGTGCCAGTTCGTCTTTGTACCATGTGTCAAGCGTTCCCGCGATTTATGAATACTCAAGTGCTTTTTGGTTTTGACCCTTGCCTGTGCCATCGTCTCTGTTTTTGCCTTCTCCTTATCGGATTGTCTGCCTGGTTTTCTGACTGCCTTCCTGTGTACCGAACCTCGCTTACCAATAAAACGATCTTTGATACACCAATATCCCGTTTAAGGAGTCCTGCATTTGGGTCCAGCCTTCCAGTGGTGCCACCAGGCATAACAGTACGAACTGGCCAGAAAATGGACCCAGCGGACTCACGAAGGCTCCAGACCATCCTGTCATCTCAGGACACCAGGCTCCAGCAGCACGCAGAACAACTCAAGGGCGTCAGCAGCGGACTGACAGACCTAGCGGAACGCCAGGGGGTACTGCAAACCTCTATCACCACGCAAGTAGGTCAACTGACAGATCGTCTGGAAACAATGCTCGCTCTCCTCGGATCAGAACCTCCAAGGTCAGCACCAGTCGAGAGCCCTCCTGTGATGCCGACCATAAGACAAGCGGCACCCGCGTTCCTACACTTAGCGCTCCCGGAGAGGTTTTCGGGAGCGTCCGAGGATTGTAGGGCTTTCCTTGTCCAGTGCGACCTGCATTTTACTCACAACTCCGATGCCTTTGGTTCCGACCAGGCCAAGGTGGCCTTCATGATTTCCCACCTGACCGGCAGAGCGGCGGCGTGGGCCACGGCCGAGTGGGCAAGGCGTGCGACCATTTGCCAGTCCCTCTCTGCTTTTCAGGAAGCGATGAGCAGAATCTTCGATCACACGTCACCCACCAGGGAAGCATCCAGAGTCTTGATGCAGATCAAGCAACACAATCGACAGGTGGTCGATTACGCCATCGAGTTTCGCACTTTAGCCGCAGATAGCGGATGGAACACCCCAGCGCTAATCGACGCGTTCATGAACGGGCTCTCGGAGAAAATCAAGGACCATTTAGCCCCGATGGAACTACCCGAGGAGCTGGAATCCATTATAACCATGGCTATTCGGATTGACATACGACTCCGGGAGAGAGAGAGAGAGCGGCGCAGAGCGTCAGTTCCCCCTCCCGGCCACGAGGGGCTCCCAGCCGAAAGCCGACCTTCCTGGCAGTTGCCCCACTCGGCTTCGGGGTTTCCGGAGGAGAACCTATGCAGTCAGGAAGGACCAAGGTTCCACCAGAGGAGAGACGGCGAAGATGGCGTGAGGAATGCTGCTTTTATTGTGGAAAACCAGGCCACCAGCTCAGCAACTGTCCAGTAAAAAGACCAAGTTCACCTGCGAAGAGGAGGACGCAGGTGAGCTTGTCTCTAGTGACTTATCCTCCTCGGTATTTGACCCAAGCCACGATCAGAATACGGGACCAAGTACTTACTCGGGGTGCGTTAATCGACTCCGGAGCAGACGAAAATTTCATGAGCTGGACCTTTGCAAAGCTACTTCGAATTACGCCAATACCCTTGGACCGGTCAGTGAACACTAGTGCCTTGGATGGACGCCTGTTGTTCCGAGTCACCCACCGCACGGAAACCGTCCAGGTAACATTTCATGACACACACACGGAAACCATGCACTTCCATCTATTCCATTCTACCCAACACCCACTGGTGTTCGGATTACCGTGGTTGGTCAGGCATAACCCGCATATTGACTGGTGTTCTGGCAATATTAAGGGGTGGGGAAAGGAGTGTGTGGGTAGATGTTTACCCCTACCCGTGACTCAGGCTATTGCCCCAGAAACCGAGCTTGACATTTTTTCAGTTAACGTCTCCAGGGACACTGAACTGTGTAACGTGCCGGAGTGTTATCAGGATCTTAAAGAGGTTTTTAACAAGACCAAAGCCATGTCACTCCCTCCCCATCGAGCTATCGACTGTGCTATTGACCTGTTACCAGGGGCACCCATTCCGAAGGGGCGTCTCTATTCTATCTCCGCACCTGAACGAGAGGCGATGGATAACTACATCAGCACCTCCCTTAAGGCAGGCTTAATCCGTCCGTCGTCATCTCCAGCAGGGGCGGGGTTCTTCTTCGTGGATAAAAAGGACGGATCATTGAGACCATGTGTTGACTATAGCCCCCTAAACGAAATAACCGTTAAGAATTGTTACCCTCTTCCGTTAATCTCCTCTGCTTTTGAACTCCTGCAAACAGCCACAATATTCACCAAGTTGGATTTACGGAATGCCTATCACCTCATCCGGATCAGAGAAGGTGATGAATGGAAGACAGGGTTTAACACCCCTAGTGGCCATTACGAGTACTTGGTAATGCCTTTCGGACTATGCAATGCCCCCTCTGTGTTTCAGGGTTTTGTGAACGAGGTACTAAGAGACTATTTAAATGTGTTTGTCTTCGTTTATCTGGATGATATTTAGATTTTTTCTCCAGACCTCAAGAGCCATGTCAGTCACGTCCGACAGGTCCTACAAAGACTGCTGGAAAATCACCTATACGCCAAGGCGGAGAAGTGCACGTTCCATGCAACCTCAGTTTCATTCCTGGGGTATATTATCTCCGCTAACCAGGTGGAGATGGATCCAGTAAAGGTCAGTGCGGTAGCAAATTGGCCAACCCCGGTCAGTCGGAAGAAGGTCCAGCAATTCCTGGGGTTTGCTAATTTCTACCGGAAGTTTATCCGAAATTTCAGTACCATTGCCATGCCCTTACACGCCCTCACTTCCTCCAAATCTACTTTCCGGTGGAACGCGGCGGCCGAGGCAGCGTTCCGGGACCTCAAGGACAGGTTCACCAAGGCACCGATACTCACGTTCCCTGACCCACGGCGACAGTTCGTGGTGGAGGTCGATGCATCCAACGACGGCATTGGGGCCGTGCTGTCCCAGCTCTCCGCAAACGATAATCGGCTGCACCCCTGCGCTTTCATGTCCAGGAAACTGACCCCGGCGGAGAGCAACTACGACGTGGGGAATAAGGAGCTATTGGCCGTCAAGGCTGCGCTGGAGGAATGGCGTCATTGGCTGGAGGGAGCAGAACATCCATTTCTGGTGTGGACCGACCATAAAAACTTGGAGTATATCAAGACCGCCAAGAGGCTCAACTCGCGACAGGCCCGGTGGACGTTGTTTTTCAGCAGGTTCCGGTTCACCCTGTCATTCCGACCGGGCTCCAAGAACGGCAAGCCTGATGCTCTTTCCCGCCTGTATGATCCAGAGCCCCGCACCAAGGAACCTGAAACCATTCTCCCCCTGCACCGAGTGGTAGGAGCAGTCACGTGGCAGGTGGAAGCGGATGTGGAACGGGCTACGGCAGGGGACCCGGCGCCCAGGGGATGTCCGCAGAACCGGTTGTTCGTTCCGGACGCGCTACGCCCCAGGGTTATACACTGGGCCCACACATCCGTGCTCTCCTGCCATCCAGGTATTAAGAGGACTATGTTCGTGATCCGGCAGCGATTCTGGTGGCCGGCCATGGAAAAGGAAGTCTCGGAGTATGTGGCAGCATGTCCTACCTGCGCCCGGAATAAGACCTCGTCCCGGGCTCAGATGGGCCTGCTGCGTCCTCTTCCTGTCCCTCATCGGCCGTGGTCCCACATTTCCGTGGACTTTGTTACCGGACTACCTCCCTCTAAGGGCCACACTGCCGTTCTTACGGTGGTGGATCGTTTTTCGAAGATGGTGCATTTTGTGCCGCTACCCAAGCTGCCCTCGGCGCGAGGAACGGCGGAGATTATGATGACCCACGTCTTCCGACTCCATGGTTTCCCCCAGGACATCGTCTCGGACAGGGGGCCTCAGTTTGTGTCCCGGTTCTGGGGGGAATTTTGTCGACTTCTGGGGGCCACGGTCAGCCTGTCCTCCGGCTATCACCCGCAATCGAATGGACAGACGGAGCGGCTCAACCAGGTGCTGGAGACGTGTCTACGGTGCCTGGTCTCCCAGAACCAGGCCTCCTGGAGCGATCACCTGGTGTGGGTGGAGTATGCCCAGAACTCGCTCCCGTCAGAGGCCACTGGGCTCTCGCCTTTTCAGTGTGCCTATGGATATCAGCCACCCCTGTTCTCAGCCGCCGAGGGGGAGATTATGGTTCCCTCTGCCCACTCCTTGATCAGGCGTTGTCGTAAGATTTGGGCCGGCGCTCGGCGTATTCTCCTCCGGAGCTCCGCGAGGATGAAGTTGGCGGCGGACCGTCACCGTCGGGCTGCTCCGCTGTACAGGGCGGGCCAGAAGGTGTGGTTGGCCACGAGGGACTTGCCCCTTCAGGTCCCTTCCCGGAAGCTGGCTCCACGGTTCGTTGGGCCCTATCCCATTGCTAAGGTTATTAATCCCGTCTCAGTCCGTCTGCGTCTCCCCAGGTCGTTCAAGGTGCATCCCACGTTCCATGTCAGCAAGGTGAAGCCGGTCCGGGACAGTCCGCTGGTGCCCTCCTCCGAGCCCCCTCCTCCCGCCCGGCTCGTCGATGGCGGTCCGGCCTACTCCGTCCGGAAGCTGCTGGCCGTTCGTTCCCGGGGTCGGGGACGGCAGTTCCTGGTGGACTGGGAGGGCTATGGGCCTGAGGAGCGGTCGTGGGTTCCGTCCCGCTTCATCCTGGACCCTGAGCTGATCCGGGATTTCTATGCTCGCCACCCGGAGGTTCCTGGGCCGTCGGGAGCCGGCCGTGGGGGAGGGGTTCTGTCATGTCTCGTCAACTTTGTTAAATGTTATGTGGTTATGAGATTGAAGTGTGTACTGATCTTCCCTCTCGTTTCAGAACCTGTTTTCTCCCCTCGTGTGTTCCTCGTCGGGATAATTGCCTGCCCCGCCCCTTATTGGTGTCACCTGTGTCCACTTACCTCCTGTTTAAATAGTCCTTGTTTTCCATGTCCTGTGCCAGTTCGTCTTTGTACCATGTGTCAAGCGTTCCCGCGATTTATGAATACTCAAGTGCTTTTTGGTTTTGACCCTTGCCTGTGCCATCGTCTCTGTTTTTGCCTTCTCCTTATCGGATTGTCTGCTGGGTTTTCTGACTGCCTTCCTGTGTACCGAACCTCGCTTACCAATAAAACGATCGTTGATACACCAATATCCCGTTTAAGGAGTCCTGCATTTGGGTCCAGCCTTCCAGTGGTGCCACCAGGCATAACACACTCTGATATACACTGAACACTCTGATATACACTGAACACCATTCCTAGTTACAGCACTCTGATATACACTGAAAACCATTCCTAGTTACAACACTCTGATATACACTGAACACCATTCCTAGTTACAACATTCTGATATACACTGAACACTCTGATATACACTGAACACCATTCCTAGTTACAGCACTCTGATATACACTGAACACCATTCCTAGTTACAGCACTCTGATATACACTGAACACCATTCCTAGTTACAACACTCTGATATACACTGAACACCATTCCTAGTTACAGCACTCTGATATACACTGAACACCATTTCTAGTTACAACACTCTGATATACACTGAACACCATTCCTAGTTACAGCACTCTGATATACACTGAACACCATTCCTAGTTACAGCACTCTGATAAACACTGAACACCATTCCTAGTTACAGCACTCTGATATACACTGAACACCATTCCTAGTTACAACACTCTGATATACACTGAACACTCTGATATACACTGAACACCATTCCTAGTTATAGCACTCTGATATATACTGAACACTCTGATATACACTGAACACCATTCCTAGTTACAGCACTCTGATATACACTGAACACCATTCCTAGTTACAACACTGATATACACTGAACACCATTCCTAGTTACAACACTCTGATATACACTGAACACCATTCCTAGTTACAGCACTCTGATATACACTGAACACCATTCCTAGTTACAGCACTCTGATATACACTGAACACCATTCCTAGTTACAACACTCTGATATACACTGAACACCATTCCTAATTACAGCACTATGATATACACTGAACACCATTCCTAGTTACAGCACTCTGATATACACTGAACACCATTCCTAGTTACAGCACTCTGATATACACTAAACACCATTCCTAGTTACAGCACTCTGATATACACTGAACGCCATTCCTAGTTACAGCACTCTGATATACACTGAACACCCTTCCTAATTACAGCACTCTGATATACACTGAACACCATTCCTAGTTACAGCACTCTGATATACACTGAACACCATTCCTAGTTACAACACTCTGATATACACTGAACATCCCTTCCTAATTACAGCACTCTGATATACACTGAACACCATTCCTAGTTACAGCACTCTGATATACACTGAACACCATTCCTAGTTACAACACTCTGATATACACTGAACACCATTCCCCCCCCCCCCCCCCCCAGTAACCTGTTTAGTCCCTCACCTGACATTCTGTTTTAGGTTTTAGGTTTTAGGTTTTAGGTTTTAGGTTTTAGGTTTTAGGTTTTCACTTCAGGTTTGGGTCATTATCTTTTGCCATGTTTGCCGTTTTCCATGTAAAGGGCCTTTGGATTTTAGAAAAGCATCTAAATTAAATATATTATTGTTGCATTAAGATAATTACCCTAATTTTCCTCTGTAAGGAAAATACTCTTCCTCCTTTCCCACAGTTGATCCTCTTCCTCTTCCTTGGTAATGAAGTTGTTCACCCTCCTCCTCCTCGGTAATGAAGACTTTTTTTCAAAAAACATGCTGCATCCTCCTACCAGTACCCTGACCAGTCACTGCCAATTCAACTGGAGTCGGTCTGTGTGTCCTATGTGTGCGAGCAAGTCTGTCACAATATGTTTGGTGAGCAAGTCTGGCTTAAATTGTCTGCTGTGGTATCACTCAGACTGAGTGTTGTGTTTGATAGCTGTCAGTCCATTCATAGTTCGTTCTGTGTTATTAATTGGCGACCAATTTGTGTAAAGCGCTCTGAGTATCTGGAAAAGCACTAAAAACTGAATAAAATGAATTATTATTATTATTATTATTATTAAGATCACCGCCTGCCCCCCGCTCGGAGCCCTATGGGAAGAGAATCCCTGTCCCACCTCTTTAGGTGAGCATTCCTAACTGGGTTCATTATTCCTTCTCTTTAGGTTCCAGCCTTGGCCTTAGCTGGAACCCAGAGCTAAGCTACACCAGTTAGCATTAGCTGGAACCCAGAGCTAAGCTACACCAGTTAGCATTAGCTGGAACCCTGGGCTAAGCTACACCAGTTAGCATTAGCTGGAACCCTGGGCTAAGAACCCTGACATACACCAGTTAGCATTAGCTGGACCCCTGACAATACACCAGTTAGCATTAGCTGGAACCCTGAGCTAAGCTACACCAGTTAGCATTAGCT
>JAPMUY010009257.1:0-10000 GCA_026901105.3 Galaxias olidus
TATTAAGTAACCGCGTCATTATGAAACAGAATGTCTTCAAACGGACAAGCTTTATTTCAACTTGAAATGCTATCCACAGAGGGCTGCTTTAATGGTAGCCTACCTTCTTTAGCGAAGTGGACGAGGTGTTGCGTGATCAGATCCTGGAAGTCTTTGTCCTGGGGGGAGAGGGGACCCCCCAGCACGTCCTCCAGGCCCCCAAAGAAGGCGACCACGTCCAGGCAGTGGAAGGAGAACCGGCTGGGGAAGGGCAGCAGGCCGTCCGTTCTGTTGACCGCCCGAGACGGCGTGTGCGTCACCACATAGCGGTACACGGGGCTCCGCAGGGCCGCTGGGGGCGCGGGGAGGACAGTTTACATCACATCAGCTTTCACAACGGACATGACTTTCATAGCGGACACACCTAAGTGGCCTACAGGGCCAAGCCCGTTCATTCTTGAATCAGCATGGCAGGCCGTGACTTTTCTGGGACCGTACCTGCGGCCCTGCGGGCCAGGTCGTTGTTGGGGCAGGTGACCCTCATGTCAGAGACCATGGTGGTGTAGGCGCGCTCGGGACAGCGCACTGGAGTGGGACACGGAGCCGAGCTGGGGTACAGATCCAACGCCTGCTTGGGAAGGCTTTCATCAAAGGGCGACAGCTTATCTAAAGAAGGAGAGCCGTGGAAAACAGAAACTTTATGACAGGAAAGTGTGTGGTTCATGTTGAGGCCACTGTAGGTAGGTCTGCGTGTTCACTGTACTTTAGTGAACCCTGGTGGCCAAAAGTGTTCAATACAATTTTGGGTGTTGAACAAACAGTGTTAGCCAGAGAGAGGCTGCCTTACCTGTAACAAACCACTGGTAGTCTGCCCACGTCCATGTGGCGATGTTCTCATATGGAGGGCTAGACACACACACACACACACACACACACACACACACACACACACACACACACACACACACACACACACACACACACACACACGACTGATGAGAAGAACAGCTGTTGACAGAGAGTGGTCCTACAGTGCCGGTGTCCAGGCCTCGACACTTACCTGAAGTCCACCTCCTGCTCGGTGGTTCCTATGAGGAAAGGGACATCGTTGTATTCGCCTCCGTTCTCCCATGTCTCAAAGGGAGGGGCCTTTACTACATGTCTATCAACGGAGACCAAAGGGCCCACAAAGAGGCCTTTGGTGGGAAGGTCGACCAGGTCGTCTGCCGCCCACGACGGGTACTCCTGCCAGGGGATGGCCTGGGACAAACAGTGGGTAGTACGGCCATTTTGAAAAGCCGTGGGCACACACGTGATAGCATGTGAATGTGAGACTGAGAGAGTGATGAGCGACTGAAAAGGAGACTGAGAGAGAGGGGTATGGCGTAGGCACCTTGAGGACCTGCGAGGCAGATAGCCTCCGTAGACAGGAGGCGTCCCTGCAGCCCGTCTTGTTCAGGAACACCAGGTTGTCCGCCTCGGCCTTCTCCAGGCTGGCGTCGAACACGTAGGACCCGCTCATGTCCACCGCCGCGCGGAACAGACCCCTGGCCAGCGGCGACATCATCAGGGCCCACACGGCCGTACCGCCTGCAGGGAGACAACGCAAACCAGTAAGAGGCCGACTCCAAGCTGCTGGGACATGGAGCTGAAATGGGACGCGGTGTTGACACGCGGTGGTGTTGGACCTGAGCTCTGTCCGAATATGGTGACCTTCTCGGGGTCTCCTCCGAACACACGGATGTTCCTCTGGACCCACTGCAACGCTGCGATCTGGTCCATGTAGCCGTAGTTTCCTGTGGGGACGCAAAAAGATGAGACACCTAAAGGAGAACGGGATAGGAACCCCACTGATGGCGTGGCCTCATTTCCCATGCTCCATTTGCAATTGAAAAAAAAGACACCAACTGTACCTGAAAGCAAGTGCTAAATTTAACTCTTTCACCATGAGAGCACACTTAAATGGGGCATGGAATGGGATACATTCAAAATTAGAGTCTTATCATGCCATTGTACAATTTAATGGGTTATTACACTTCAAGGCTGGAGTGTGACTTTAAATAGGAAAAAAGCACAAGGTCTGTGGTAATGGAAGCCTTACACATAGTAGAATAATGTGTGTGTGTGTGTGTGTGTGTGTTTATGTCTGCACTAGGGAAAGTAAACTGAAAATTGGAAAACATGTTTTCCAAAACCCCGGTGGTCACACAAATGAACAACGTCCATTTAAATCTCACAAAGCAAACTCCTTTGAAGAGGAAGGTATACTTTCCGTGTTTTAAATATGTGACAGGACTCGGTGGTGCACGGCCTAACACCATAAACAACATGCTGAAAGACCTGTTAAACATGGCATCGCTGCTATTACCACATCATAACATGCTGTATTCTGGAGGGGGTGGACTTGTGAGAGTTTCCCTCGGATCCCATCGCACAGACGCTCCCCCTGAATCCCACGACCATCGCCGCCAATCTGTGCCGCCTCCCACGGCAAACCGCTCACCTGAGGTGTTGGTGGGAGAGCCGTCCCTCAGCACCTCCAGAGCCAGGAAGCCGAAGGCGTTGAGGCGGTAGTTGAAGCTGACGTAGACCACCCCTGTCTTGGCCGCCAGCTCCTCTGTGGGCGAGTAGCCCTTCTCTCCCCCACTCAGCATGTGCAGGTAGCCCCCGTGGATCCACACCATGACAGGTAGCCCTGCGCTGCTGTCCAGTGTCGGGGTCCACACGTTGAGGAAAAGGCAGTTCTCCTGACCCATCACCTTTCCCCCCACGGAAAGGGGGCGCACCTGCATGCACATACTGCGGAAGCGCGTGGCGTCTCCCACCCCGGTCCCACACACGGGCTTCGCCGGGGGCGCCCAGCGGCTGACTCCAGTGGGCGGGGCTGCATAGGGAATGCCCTTGAAGGAGAAGGCCCTGTTTTTCTAAAAAGGCAGAGCGCGAAGTCAACGGGACAAAATAGCACAACAAGTCGTCCTAATCGGAAACGCACTAAATCCTGCTCATTCAAACGTAGATCTGGGGCCTTCGCCATGGAAATTCTTTTTACTCACGTGTACTCCGCGGATGTCCCCACACTCGGTCGTGACTTGGGCCCACCCCGGGGGAAGAGTCTGGGCCACGTAGGCCAGGTAGCCGGCCAGGCTGAGCAGCGTCAATACCGCCAGACAGATGAGGAAGATGCAGCGTCGGGAAAGGACCAGGAAGGGGCTGATGTAATGTCTGTGGCGGACGTACTGCACGTCCTCGTCCCCCTCGTCCTGCACCAGGTAGCGGTACTCTGTCCCCTCAGGGACCTCAAACACGTCCTCATTCATCGCTGGTGATCTGGAACGGGGAGGACAGAGAAGGGCAGCAGGGAAGGGTTAGGGCTGCTACTGTTGGTACAATGGTTATCAGAACAAGCCGGGTTGCCAGTTTACTAATAAGCTAACGAAATAATCGAAGTGTTCACCAACTAATGCATTTTTACATTTGTTTGGTGCTTTTTTATATACTCCAAGTAAAGCATGATATTTGTGTGCCTAGATCCTCCCTCCCCTCTGGGTGTTTCCTTTTAAGGTGTTTTCAAGTCCCGAATTTGTCTTTTGTTATGGCTACAGAAACAGTTGTGACATACCCGCAAAGTCCCGCATCATAACTTTTCTTAGAGTCCTCCATGCATTGTTTGACTACGGGCACAGCCTTCCCAACATGAAAATAACAAGCGGAAATCCATATTTCCTGAAGTTATAGCGCAAGTTCACGTTAACGCTCTTTAGTTGTGGACACAAAGTTATGCGTGTATACTTTGATATGATTCTAGTTTGGTTAGGCTACTCAAAACAATTACGTTCTATACTATTTGATCAAGTAGATACTGCACATGTTCAAAATGCGCACAACTTACGTGTTAAATAAGGAAGATTTCACGATAAACTGACAAGCAGGGCGATACCTTTTGATAAACTGAGTCGATGCGTATAGTCGAAGGAGCAATTGCAAATGCAAAAGCAGTTAACCCTAGAACTTACCATATCCTAAGACTTGGACTTCACGAAAATATATTCACATCAGGTCAGACAAGAAAAGTGTCTTGAGCATGCGCATAACAATACCTTCTCCGTAAACAAAGTCCTTGTATTTTCAAATTTAAAGTAACAGCACTGCTTTTGTCTCCCACAAGTTATCGTACAGATTTTTTGGTATCCATGAAAATTCTGCAGTTCACTGGTTTTATTCTAACTACTTATAGTTTATCAACTATTGAGACTTTGTACCATCTAACTATATCGCTTTGTGCTGGTGACCCTGTCTCTCACAGCAGCTACACATTAAATTTGTATCTTGGGTATCTAGCCCATAAGTAGTACAATGGAACAGATGTGTAATTCCTTGAAATGTTGAAATTGTATTCCTTAAACTGAACTCGTCCAAGATATTTGACGATTAGATTTTTAATGAAATTTCAATTATGTTTCATTTGGTCAGTGTAGGCAGTGGGGTGTTTAGAGAAGGGGTAAATTCTAATTCAGCACTTAACATTTTAGCTTTGTGTTTGATCTATTTTTGATCAGCACAAGCCTGGAGGCCCATGGAGCCAAATCTGCTTCCCCATTAATCAGGCGTGTACAACCCCACCACAGAGAAGTGAGTTGAGGACAATCAGCAGGTTTGGGAAACAGTCCTGTTTGGGCGGATGTTCACTCTCCATTTATCTCCCCAACCTCTATGTCCTTCTTGGGACCTCAATTATCAGACTATTTTTAGTTTTATTTCCCTCGCTTTACAAACTGTTCATTTACAATAGCAATAATATTTTCCTCCACAGTGCCATAAAAGAGAATTGTGTGGGAGGAAAGCAGCAGGAATCATTGGTTTCAATTTCCTCCAGCTGGATAATATTAACACAGTTTCAGAATCTTATTCACTCCTCGGGCAGAAACATTAATCACAACCAGCTAGCGAGGTGGCCAAAATTACACTTTGACATATGAATGGCTTATGGCTATATGTATGTATGTGTGTGTGTGTGTGTGTGTGTGTGTGTGTGTGTGTGTGTGTGTGTGTGTGTGTCACAGTGAGCCCAGCATTCTGGAGCAGGGGCAGTTCCAGAATTTTTTGAATGAGGTGGTAACGGTGGAACCAAGAACCGGTCAGTGGGGCATTCTGAATCAGAATATTTTATTAGAAATAAATACAGCGCTGAATTGGCTTAGAAAACATTGGGCAGATTTAGCGCGCTATTGACAGTGCTCTAATCCAATGGCATTGGGCATTGTGAAATGTACAGATCTCTTGTCTAATGGCACTAGGGTGGGGTACAGTATGTACTTTGTAAGGGCAGCTGTAGTACATAAAAATGTGTACTATGTGATTTAGGACGCAGCTAATCTGTATAATGCAGCTTGCTACTCCCACCGACTGTGGCCTCTTCACTTCTATTTTCTTTTTCTGCACAACGCTTGATTTTGTGCAGTGCAGAACGACTGGGCGCCCCTTATCCTCCTGTGATAATGAAAAGGAAAAGGACAAAGCCACCTGGAGCTCAATTTTGAAACTATAAAACAGAAGGAAAAACGTGGATGAATATTGTGCAAAAACATTTTTTTTTTGCGGAATGATTATAATTGGTAGTGGGGGTTAAGTAGGTCTTACTTATTATTGCTTAAGAACTGTTTTTTTACTGAAGCCAGAAACCAGAAATTCTCAATAATTTTGTTTTTCCTCAGTTTTCACTCAATTAAATGGCTAAAAGCTTCACCGGAGTAACAAAAGGTGTCTATCCTACAAAACATAAAAATCACACACAACAAAAATGATTGCTATTTATAGAAAAGTAAAAGATGGAAAGATAAACAAAAAAATCTAGAAAAGAAGAGGTCTAAATGTCCTCAGGTTTGGAGAGCCACTCAATGTTTCAGAGCTGGGGCTAGTAACTCTTGAACTCTTATAAGGAATCATTTTAATGAAAAAGGGAACATATGACTCCAAACAGTGTGAGGTCAGCTCTGATGCAAGTGCATCAACAGAAGTTATAGAACAATGCAGAAAACACTTCAGTTGAGGCGTGTTCAGAAGAATGTACACAATACATTGTGAAAATAATCGTATATTCGTAACTTCGAATATTCTCCAAAAATTACGTTTGTATATATATATATATATATATATATATATATATATATATATATATATATATATATATATATATATATATATATATATATATATATATATATATATATATATATATATATATATATATATATATATATATATATATATATATATATATATATATATATGTATATATAATATATTTTTTTTTTATATATATTTCTTTTACATAACTAATTACTAATTTTCTCATAATTATTTCATAATTGCATGTCCACAGAGTTGCCTGGTAATCCTCCATGCTTCAGCAGGTACCAAGCTGAGGGTTACCAGGGACTTCCTGTCCTGCCCGACAGCAGAACAATTAGAATAGATGTGTGACTGCTTCCTGTGTGTGTACTTTAGCTTTATTTGAAGTGGTACTAGAACTGTAAATTCAGTCAGGAAAATGAATCTGTCTTAAACATTTATTAAATGTGAATACAATTCAGTTTGGCATGGTTGGGTCTGCTAGGTATTTTGAAGTTCCCTGCCTTAACATATCCTGGACAACTCTCAGAGGCAGGGAGCACACATACATCAATCCCCCTTTGGAACAGATTAGCAGACTCAGGGAGACAGTTGGGGTGGAGGTGTGAGCATTTTCCCATCACATTGTCTGACAAGCACAGAACCTAACTAACCTAAGATAATTTAAATACCTTCCCCCTCGCTCATTGACATGACATTTGATTGTGAACATGTGTGTCAAGTGATTTGTGCGTAATACTTGAGCGGTACGATAAATAAACCAATTGCATAAGTGATGAACGCATGGAATACCACAATTACCAAATCAAGAAAAGGATTGGGATTTGGAAACTTGGAAAATTCTATCTTCTCTAAACTGTCATTCCAGTGAGATTTTAGGTTGTATGTTCTTATACGGTTCAATATTTAAAAAATGGCAAAAAACAAGTATGCAAAAACATATAAATAAAAGTTAACACTGATGCAAGGGATCAAACATTTACAATCATTGTGTATTCTTCAACATCAAAAAGGGCTTTCATTTGTTTCTGCATTGCCATTATGAGAAACTGAATCACCTTTATCGTTTTAGATTGCAGGTACTGAACATTTAACTACATTCAGCCACACTTTTTGTTCTCCTGCCAATTAAGGTACACTTGCATGGGTTTCAGCACACCATGTGTCCAAACAATAGTTACCTCAGTAGGGCACATTTCATATAATGTAACTGTTTGTTTTCAAAGTGTCTGATGTTCTGAGGAATGCAAAGAGTACAACATTTTCAGGTGAGTGCAGTCTTTTTCTTACACGCTCTAGAATAGAAGATATTAACAACAAATATCTACTTCCCAACTATTTCTCTCACAACTGGTGAGAGAAATGCACTGCTAGTAGCATCACCAGCCTGCCATAGTATCATTATGCTTGTCAAAAGATAGAACAAGCCCTGGACACTTTACCAAAATGCCTACGAATAACAGGCAGTTGAACCAACTGCCAATTCAGTCATTACAGTCACTCTACACAAGAGCCCAAAAGCCTGATGGCAGTAACTGTCAGGCTCTCGGGCAATGCCAGAATGCCAGAGTGAAAACAGAGTCGATCAGCCAGAAAGCCAGAGCGCCTTTCATGTGAGGTCACCAGGCATGCTCTAAACGGCAATATAGTGCAGACAAATAAATAAGTAATTTATTAAAAAGAATAAACACAAGCCTAAAGCTATCCAGAATTACTTACTTAAGCAGCACTCCAACACAACAGGCCGCACATATCTGAATTTCAGTTGATAAACTACTTCCAGCACAAAATTTACATTTACTGTAAAAAGCTGTATCTCGAGTGGGATAACCTTGACCCAGGATAAATATATCCTAGGTTGGTTTTGGGTTTCACTCAAACATGGACGTTTCTGACCTAACTGATCTAAGATCGTTGACATATTGTGGCATAGATGTAGCTACGCCTTGCAGTTTGGGTTCTGTAGTTCAGAAAACGGGATCAAAACATTTCCAGAAGCTCTAGAGCCAAACAGAGGTGTGGCCTCATTGGTCCTTAATGCTAAATCTGGTTGAAATTACTTCTCAGTTGTAGAGCAATTAAAGGGGCCTGTCATGATCCAACAGCTGCAGTTATCCAAATAACTGTGAAGGTTTAACAATTTTGTGGCAAAAGAGTGCATAAAGATCAAGTATTTTCAGGTCTTCAGAATCTAGATACAGACAGGGTCGAATGAAAGCAAAGCTAGGAGTTTCCATTCTAAATCAGCCTTAGTCCAATGGTTGCTTGGCATTGGAAGCCTGAGCTGTTCTTGGTTCAGATTTGGCGCTTGCATAGTCCTTACACAGTCCGTGATATAGATTAGCAGTGTGGGCTTGGGGTCAGAATCAGAGGAGAAAGGGAGGCGAAAGAGGGAGAACACAGCTGCTCCCTCGTTCATCTGGAGCCAGCTGATTAACAGCAGAATCCAAACAGCATATCAGTACATCTCAAAATGTCCAAGGGTGAAAGTCTGCCTGGCACACACTTTATTGAACCGTATTGATAAATCGTTGTCGAAGCTCAGGCACCCGTTTATCTGTAAGTCGACTTGGCTGTTTACAACCTCTTAACTGACCGGTATTAATTCAGTTGTGAAATACCGTGGACTTCATTCATCCAAAATACTGGAAACAGTTTTTCATTTGCACAATCATGCAAAAGGAATACCTGTAAATTCAGGTATTAAGAAGAATGTAAGGAATCTCTTGTGACAAAACCCCGTTCATTTAAACTCTGGAATAACGTATTACTTTCGCTATTCTTCTCATCTATTCTTTTATCAACTCACCGTAGTGCCTCCACCTCAGCTAATGGACCCAGGCCAGGTCTTTAGTGTTTGCCAGAGGTGGAAACTTTGACTTTACAGCTTCCAATAAAGAACCCTTTTGAGCTTCTAAAGTGGTTTTTGCTCAGGCAGGGCTGCGGCCTGTATATGACTGGGGAAAGAGATTTATCCCTCAAAAAGAAAACAGTAAAACGGTTATCTCTCAGCGCCAGTGGAGAGGGTCTGGCAGATATGGGAAGTTATGGTTGAGGCTGGTACACTTCAATACACACACACACACACACACACACACACACACACACACACACACAAACAAACACTGATTTGATATGAGTGTGGTCTGTCCAAACCTAGAGACAAAAGGGGAAAACGGAACGGAATGGTTTTTCTATCCCATCACAACCACTGGCATCATGGTGGTGTGACAGATGTGAGCTCTGCCTGGGTTAAACTCCCCGTCATGCAGTTTATATGCGGGTGTACAGTACTCTGGTTTCAATTTGCTCTACATTTCTTGTTCAGCATGTGTATACACACCTCACATCTGCCCTCCAGTGACTTTTGGGCCTTGTCCAATGCTTTTTGGGACACATATTTCACTGTAAGAGGATTTCATAAGACAGCACGACTGTAATCCCCAAGCTCTCCATCTCAGGGAAATCATTTATTGAAACGATTTTCTCCCTTAATCTTTAAAAATCCACTTTCAAATCTCTATCTTTCTCTCTCTCTCTCTCTCTCTCTCTCTCTCTCTCTCTCTCTCTCTCTCTCTCTCTCTCTCTCTCTCTCTCTCTCTCTCTCTCTCTCTCTCTCACACACACACACATTCTCACAAATACACCGGGATTAGAGGTAGTACTTCTCCTCCTGATCTCATCACACTGGTTACTAGTGCTCTGCACATGCAATATTCTATATATGACTATATTATTGATTTGGCTTTTCTTTTCCATGTGAAAAGAAAACATACAATTTGTATAGGATTGGTTAATTATGCAACCCATACATAGTAGGGTCGTTTGTGTCATGTTGGTGTCTTATGGATCCATACCTTAATTTTTTATGAAGCATAGTATTTTCATTTTT
>JAPMUY010009257.1:15000-35000 GCA_026901105.3 Galaxias olidus
AGGGAGAGAGAGAGAGAGAGAGAGAGAGAGAGAGAGAGAGAGGGAGGGAGAGAGAGAGAGAGGGAGGGAGAGGGAGAGAGAGATAGAGTTAGAGAAAGATAGGAAAACAGAGGGGTGCTGCACTCCGTTAGCGTACACTATCTGCTTTTGAGGTGTGGAGGTATTTTTGAAGGCTGGTGCAGTGCAGCGGTGTGGGCGGTGTTACAATGTGATGAGGTTGGGTGAGGGGCCCTGGCCCCTACTCAGCTGGGCCCCGGGTTAATTGTCTGGGCGGCGGAGGGGCCAGCGGCCGGGCAACCGTTTGAAGTGACAGCAGCAGGACCCGCCATGACACCCCAGAAATGAGGGCAGCTAATTATTTCATGAGCCCTTAACACACAGGGCTGTTTAGTTATCTATGCTCCTCTCTCTCTCTCTCTCTCTCTCTCTCTCTCTCTCTCTCTCTCTCTCTCTCTCTCTCTCTCTCTCTCTCTCTCTCTCTCTCTCTCTCTCTCTCTCTCTCTACAAAGTACCTTTAGCAAAGAGGGTAGGCGATTTACAGTGGAGGATAATCCACGGGGCTCTGGTGACAAACAAACATGTTTCTCACTTTCTTCCGGCCTATGGGAAGGGTTGTCCTTTCAGCTCCTTGACTGAAACCGTCTCTCATGTGTTTTGGGAATATAGCCGTTTTAAAACTGTTTTGATGTATTGGAGGAACTGTGTGGGAGACTTGGGGAAGGTTTTTCTGTGGGCTTATTTATTTTTGGTCCCAAGTACTCCTTTGCAAGAAGGGCTCTATGTTGTTTGATGAATTTCTTGTTTGGGCTGGCAAAGCTGGCTATCTGGCTGACCAGGAGGAACAAGGTCAAGGGGAACGGGTCTGTTAATCCAGAAACAATGTTTAGAGGAATGGTCTCTGTGCGCTTTAGAGTAGAATATGCCTACTATGGGCTGGTTAATGATCTGGGAGGGTTCCAGGCAGTATGGTGTCTTGGTGGGGAAGTGTGCACTGTGGATGATGATGAGATGTACATATGTCTATAATCGGCATTGGTGCGTGTTGAGTGGCGTTTCTCTTTTGTGTTTTTTTACCCCTTCTGTTTTTTTTATTTGGGTCAGATGATGTAAGACGATGTTGTGTGGGCTGTTTCTTATGGAGTGGGTGGGCGGGCGGGGGGGGGGGGGGGGTTGCTGACAGGGTTGTAAATAAGGGGGTGTATGTTTAGTTTGTGTGCTTATTTGTGAGTGTTTGGATGGTACAATAAAAAGTCAAAGTCTCTCTCTCTCTCTCTCCCTCTCTCTCTCTCTCTCTCTCTCTCTCTCCCTGTCTCTCTCTCTGCCTCTCTCTCTTCTCCTATCCTCTCCTCTCCTCTCCTCTCCTCTCCTTTTCTTTCTCTCTCTCTCTCTCCGTCTCTCTCTCTCTGTCTGTGAGGCATGCTGATGGCAGTGTGTGAATATGAAGAGGGGGTGTACGGCTCCCTCCTCCCTGAGCCCCGTGCTTTGACAACCAATCCGCTCATCACAGTGGTGTCACGGGCCTCTCATCGCTGCCCCCCCCCCCCCCCCTCCCCACAGCCTCCCCTCCAGGCTGCTGCCGGCCTCTCTGCTCTCCCCCTTCCATCCTGGTGCTGCCAGCACTGTGGACTGACCCAGTATAGCCATCTGGGCCCTGGTCTGTGTCACCAAACCCCCTCCACAGCCACATATGGCCGGTGGTCAGGAGTGGGGTTCCACCCAGGGTTCAGGGGTCCCAGTACAGGTGGAGAGGGGCTTCAAGGGGTGGGGGCGATGGAGAGACGTCGACTCGATCGATGCAAAGATGTGTTGCTTATCACATCATAACTGCATGGCTTCGCGTCGGGTAGCGTTTTAAAGATTTTCTTGCAGTCGACACTTCAGTTGAGATGCAAAAAAAGAAATATAGACCACATGTCACAGAATCGGATCGGCAATAACGGTTTATGGGTTTGCTGGGTTTGCATTGCGTTTGCTTTTATGAGGGACATAAAGGATGCAAGGGGGCCCAACAAGCACATTATAGAGGATCAATGTGAGTGCCTAGGTGTTTAAACAGTCATTACCCCGCCCCCATCTCCTCAGGCAAGCCCAACGCCTGCTGGATTATTCACACATTATCCGCGAGTCGCAGGGAGAACATTTCACGACGCTTTTTCCTTCCCGTCTCTGCCTCTCCACTACTCCCACCCCCCTCACACGCACACACACACTTCCCCCATTCCGCTCAATCTCTCCCCTCCTGTATGTTTGTGTTTATTTACCCAAGCGGTGCATGTCATGAATTCTCCCATGTTGCTGAAGCCCTGTCATTTGCCTTGTAATAGGACGGAGTGGCTCCGCAGTGGCGCGTGAGGAAGGTGAGCCAAAGCCGCTGTGCGCTCCGAGTGTTTACCGTTCTGGAGACACAAAGGAACCTCACAGGCAAGGCTCCCGTAGCTTTGATCTGGTTTGGTCCGTAGTTGGAGGCTCACTGTGGAATGACTCGGTTGTATCTAATTGGGGGCCATGAGAGCACCAACACAACTAGACATGACGTAGGGCGGGTCTCTGTCTGTCCCCTGATGAAAGGCAACGACGACCACCCATGTACCATTAGGGGCATGAGGTGACACGGAGGATGAGGCTGGGGCACATGGTCGTATCGGGGGCTGGGCCACGGGGATGGGCTGAGGTACAGCTTTCATTACCAGTGAGTCCTCCACCATTTTATTTGTCTCAAATTCATTTTTTCCCTCACAATTCCGTTTTTATTCTCACAATTTGTGACCGTATCTAAACTCCCCAATCCACTTGGAATTGGATTTGGTCTGAGAACATTTTTTAAAATACAGTTTTAGCACATTATTTCAAATTCATTAAAAATGAAATTGTTTTTTGCTTAAGATGAAAAGTGTGATATACAAGGATAACAGCTGTTGGGGTTGTGTGTAGTTTGTGCTGTAGGGGTTGTGTGCAGTTTGTGTAGGGGTTGTGTGTAGTTTGTGTAGGGGTTGTGTGCAGTTTGTGTAGGGGTTGTTTGTAGTTTGTGTTGGGGTTGTGTGCAGTTTGTGTAGGGGTTGTTTGTAGTTTGTGTTGGGGTTGTGTGCAGTTTGTGTAGGGGTTGTGTGTAGTTTGTGTTGGGGTTGTGTGCAGTTTGTGTAGGGGTTGTGTGTAGTTTGTGTAGGGGTTGTGTGCAGTTTGTGTAGGGGTTGTGTGTAGTTTGTGTAGGGGTTGTGTGCAGTTTGTGTTGGGGTTGTGTGTAGTTTGTGTTGGGGTTGTGTGTAGTTTGTGTAGGGGTTGTGTGCAGTTTGTGTTGGGGTTGTGTGTAGTTTGTGTTGGGGTTGTGTGTAGTTTGTGTTGGGGTTGTGTGTAGTTTGTGTTGGGGCTGTGTGCAGTTTGTGTTGGGGTTGTGTGTAGTTTGTGTAGGGGTTGTGTGTAGTTTGTGTAGGGGTTGTGTGTAGTTAGTGTTGGCTGAGACCTGTGGGTTGCTGCGGGCACCGCCTAATGCACAGAGAGTGGCCTGGGAGTAGTGAGGACCTGACAGACCCAGAGAGGCAGCAGGACCAGGCTGTACACAAGGGAGCCCAGAGCCTCCTCCCCGCTAAACCTATTTGCAGTGTTCATTCAACATTCCCTATTACCCAAATCATAACTCCCTCTCTGCCGCTGCTCTTTGATCCAAATCTAATTCCGTGCCTTTATTTTTCTTCTTTTTATGAGTTCCATCTTTTTTTTCTCTTCTCCTGGCTGCGTTCCGTGACTTGGCCTGTGTTTCCCAGAATCCCAGGGTACCCGCATGAATCTACTGGAGCATTGGCGAGCAGCTCAGCCTTTCCCCCACCCTCCTCCCTAACCTTTCCTCCAGCCATTTCGTTCTGAGTCGCCTGTCCCCACCACACTCAGCCACCACTATTTGGCTAAGATTGGTCCAATTTGCGGCTGGCGCGGACTGCCTTGATGTGCGTCCCTCTCACAGAGCGCGCTCCCCGTCTCTGCACCGGGCCACAGCAGAACGCCCGGTGGCACTCCGCGCGACGTCTCCTCGGCCACGTTGTCCTGTTCGACGTGAGCATGTCAGCTTAATGTTTGCGTGAGATTAGTCATGCCGGGGTTTGATGTGGTGTTTTGATTGTAATAATAACCACAAGGCACCACAGCGTTCCCTACAGCATGGTGCAGCATGGAAATGCACGGTGAGGCATTATTCATCCAGCGCTTTGGGATTGATGCACGTATTTTTCCACAATTCTTGATGTAGGAAGTGATTGGAGCTAGTATTCAGAATGAGCTGAATAACACAACCGGTTCGCAGAGGGGGGTGTGTCTATAGGAAGTAGTTGTGTGGCGGCCTGGCCTGATGGAATGGGATCCGACACAGAGGAGATTGGGTCGGCCGGGCCTGCCATGCTGATGGATAAAGAGGCAGCCTGCGGGGTGGGGGGGGGGGGGGCACTGCTCACCATTTGCACATACCAGACACACACATCCCAGACACGATGAAAACACGCCTGCGTTCTCTCACACGCACGTGAACACACACGTAAACGCTCTTTCTCCCCCGAAAAATGGATAACACGTTGGTATGGTATGCAACTCTGCAGACTGGAATTTGTCTGCTCCCCTCGCCATCACTATTTCATACCCTTTTTCATATGCCACGCGATTTGTATTTTATTCTTTCCCGAGTATGGCTCTAAGCTTAAGGAGCGTCTTCTTTATCTGCATTGTTTGTGGGGACAAAATGGCTGGACCGTGCGGTGATGTGATGTCTTTAGCTAGCACCAAACCACCCAGCACGTCGTTGCTCATCTCACCCCCCCCCCCCCTCCCTAACAGTGTGTCACTCCTCTAACCTGAGTGTGCAGAGTGAGGCCAGAGTTTGAGATAATAGATTTGAGAGGAGGTCGGGGGGTTGTCAGGGAGCAGGGTCTGGGTGTTGGGGGGAGGAGGAGGTGGAGGTGTGGGGTCTGCCGCGTGTCGATGGTGTCAAAGCGATTGGCGAGCGCTCGCTCAGCCCCTATTGGATGGCTGTCTCCAGGAGGCTAGAGCAAATGTTTACCCTGATGATTAGTTAGTGCAGCTGCTGCTGTGGATTACACTGGCATGTGATGTACAAGCCAAACAAACAAACGCACCCGCAAACATACACACACACAGTTCTCTCTCTCTCTCACACACACACAAACACAGACATAAACACACACGTGCATATGCATGCAGATACACTTTCTCCTGCAAAGGCAAAATGGTGCTTAATGAAGTGCCATTCCTGCTGACGTGTTTGCGTTCAGGGTTAGGCCTGTAATTGGCTTTGTCACTTTCTCAGTGGAGGTGTTTGAGCCTTAGCACGCACTGTGAGAGTTCACACTTGTCACGATGATCATTTTCAACTTTTATGAGGCGAGAAATGTACTCTATGAGTGAGGTTTTGAGTTTGTGTGTACGTGTGTGTGTGTGTGTGTGTGTGTGTGTGTGTGTGTGTGTGTGTGCGTTCGTTTTTCTGTGTGTGAAAGAGAGAGAGAGAAGAGATATTGTCACCGTTTGTGTGTGCCTCGTGTGAGCGTGTGTGTGTGTGTGTGTGAGTGTGTGTGTGTGTTTGACCAAGATAATGTCAGATAATGTCAGACAGTCAGCTGCACTCACTACTCACCCTTCAAACTCCCCATAGGTCACACTGTCCCCATAGCCTCCTCGGTTTAGCTGAACCCTTTTGACACCAGGACAGGGGGAGGAATATACATGTATGTCATATACTTGCATTAATGTCTGTGTGGTGTATGTGTCTGTGTACATGTGACTGGGCTTTTTGTAGTGGGACCACTTCAGTCTCACCAGCAGAGGGGGCTGGTTCAGCTGTCCCCATTTAAACAAAGGAGCAGAACGATTCAGAACTGTGCACATACAAGCATCCAACACACACACACACACACACACACACACACACACACACACACACACACACACACACACACACACACACACACACACACACAACGCACACACACACACACACACACAAACACAAATACAGGTGAACCAGTGTTTTCCTGCTTTTCACTCCAGCCGTCCTCCCCCTCTCCCCCCTCTGAGGTGAAAGCTATCATTTGTGTGCCGTTAACAATGGCATCATCACGTCTCGCCTCCATGGAAATGTTTGGGTTGGTAAACCCTGTTATTTAGACCATTCAGACAAAAGCATGTCCCTTTCCCTTTTCATTCCTCTGCCTGCGCTTCTGACCGTGTGTGTGTGTGTGTGTGTGTGTGTGTGTGTGTGTGTGTGTGTGGGCGCGTGCGTGTGTTTACTTTTTGCGTTCTGTAATGAGAACGACCGTCTCTACATGACTAGAGCGTGAATATTGAACATGATTGATCCCAGTTGTCTTGTTCTCTTTAGAACAGTGATGTCCTTTCCCTCTCTGTCTCTCTCCCCTATCTGTGAGGTCCAGTGTGGGTGCCACGCCAGATGCCACTGTGCCATGCCTATAAACCCTAGCTCATGAACTGGCATCTGCTTGGCATTCGCCTTCTCTAAGAGGCGCACAGGAACACGCACCCCCTCCGTCTCTCCCTCCCCCCTCTGGTCCTTGCTGCGGCAGTGTTTCAGCTCCTCTATCTCCCCTGGAGCGTCGACCTGCTCCATTAGCGCTGAACTCCGAGAGCGGTCCGTTGCTGACGTTACACGGGCGCTGTTTCTCCCTGGGCTGTGATCCGCCGCGTGCGTGGGAGTCCCGCTGCCCACTCCTCTGACCTCACGCCGACCCCTCCCTTTGTCCACCTCGCCTCAGACTCCTCCTCGCCACGCCTCCCTGACCTCCACCCCTCTCTCTCACCCGCTCTCTCTCCTTGCCTTTGCTCCTGCTCTCCCCCTCGCGCCTCCTGGCTCTCGCTGTGTGCTCTCCCTGTTCAGCGTTTTTGTGTAACCCCCCCCCCCACCACCTCCACCACCACCACCCCCAACACCCCCACCACCCCCCCCACCACCTCCACCACCCCCACCACCCCCCCCACCACCTCCAACACCCCCACCACCCCCACCACCCCCACCTCCACCCCCTCCTCCCCCACCTGCTGCACCCCCCCCTCCACCCCCACCCCCACCACCCCACCCCCACCACCCCCACCACCACCCCCACCCCCCACCCCCACCACCCCACCCCCACCCCCCACCCCCTCCACCCCCACACCCCTACACCCCCACCCCACCCCCACCCCCACCCCCCCACCCCCCCCCCACCACCCCCCCACCCCCACCACCCCCAACCCCCACCCCCCCACCACCTCCACCACCACCACCACCCACACCATCACCACCACCATAACTGCCACTCCTACCACAGGCACCCGGTGAAGCGTGCGATTAAAGGTTAATGGCTTTCAGAGCGCTGAGAGTTGGCTTTCAGAGCGCTGAGAGTTGGCTTTAATCGCGTCCTAATTAGGGGTCCATTCATAGCCGCTCCTTTAGTCCCTCTCTGAACAATTAGCCTCTTGCTTTTCCTGTCGAGTGGGCCTTTTTTCCGGGGGCCCGGCCGGGATTCTAAAGTAGGGCGGAGGAGTCGGACTGCGGTCGGGCCTCGGAGCACGTATCCTTCCCCACAGCCGGGACCTCCGTCCTCCAACTGTTGAGTCACGCTGCGGCTGCACATGGACATGGTGTGTGTGTGTGTGTGTGTGTGTGTGTGTGTGTGTGTGTGTGTGTGTGGGAGCCAGGAGGAGGAGGGGGCGCCTGGGTTCACTGCGGCCGACGTGGCACTGTTGTCGGGAAGACGAGGGAACATCTAAGTGTGTGATTAGTATGATCTCCGTGGAGGACGGAGGGTATTAGAATACATCAAACCCAAAGGGCAGAACAGAGACACGCTCCTCTTCTCACACACACACACACACACACACACACACACACACACACACACACACACACATGCACACACACACACACACATGCACACACACACACAGACACACGCTGACCGTGTTCATCTGGTTTAAACCAGCGTGCGTTCAGCATTCATTGTGTCTCAGGTAATCTGTGTACCGCAGAGTGACAGGGGGTGTAACAGAGAAGATTCGATTTAGAAGGAGCCTGCGCCGAGTCTAAAAATGGCCTGACCCGTGACATTTCTCTGCATGAACCCGGTCTGACAAGCGAACGCACCCACCTCAACCCTTCTCCCGTCGGACGGGGATGTGAGCGTCTGGCGATGTGGTGTGCGCTTGATTCTCGCTCATTTGTTTCCTCCGTGCGGGGTGCTCTCTTGGTGTCTGCGTGGGGGCATGTTATTGGTGCGTCTCCTAAGTGAACCTGAGTCTCCTTGTGAGCGCCGAAGGGCCCCGGGAGGAGGAGGAGGAGGAGGAGGAGGAGGAGGAGGAGGAGGAGGAGACCCGCAGGGAGGAACACAGAGACAAGATGGGGGGGGGGTGGAGAGAAGAGGAGAACTAGTGGGAAAGATGAAAGAAGCACATTAGCATGCTTAATTTACCCCGCTCCTGTGTACCCGGACTCGCTCTCCCAAACCTCCCCGGAGACCTCAACATTGCCTCCCCTCACCTCAAAAAGCCGGGAGCGGATCGTTAGGCCAGGCCAGTGCCAGTCACGTTACTGTGGCAATAATATCCCACTCTGCGGACGGCTCAGTGGTGTGTGATTGTGTGTGTGTGTGTGTGTGTGTGTGTGTGTGTGGGGTTTGCATGTTTTGTGTGCGTGCCTCCCCCCTCATCGGAGCATCGACTCGGTCTCTCAGAAGCACTGGGTCCTGCTCGCTGGAGGAGAATGATGGTGTTTTGTTTTGGAAGTTTTAGATGAAGACTACTCCACGACGCATGACGTTTTCCCACTGTACATACAAGAGGGGTCTCTCCTGGCTCAGGAGGCTGCCTGCTCCGATCCCGCTCCGAGCCTTTCTGTGTTAAGAGGCAAAACAAGGAGAGACGCCTCCCTTCTCTCAGCACTCCGCTCCCACTCACCTTCAAAGCCAGGCAGACGACGGGGACGCTTCTCCCGCCGACGGAAGACAACAGACAACCTTTTTCCAAAGATGCCTATTAATGGTTTATTGATGGAGCTTTTCTCCAAGCAGCAAACAATGAGGGCATCCATTTCCCCTCTGATCCATGTGATGACAACGCCGTCAGAGATCAATCTCCAGCTAATCCACCGCCTCATTCACCATAATTGGAGGAATCTGCTCTTATTTCACTCTGCCTTTGGTGTCTACGGGAGGTGGACGGAGAGGCAGGGAGGGAGGGAGGGAGAGAGGGAGGGAGGGAGGAAGGCAGAGAGAGGGAGGGAGGCAGAGAGAGGGAGGGAGGGAGGGAGGGAGGGAGGCAGAGCCAGTGCCAACCAAAGGCCTGACTGATGCACTGCTGGCTGAGAGACTCTGAGACGGTGTGAGACGGGCTCTTTTAGCCGTGCCCTCGGGGGGCTTTTCTGAGGCGTACAGTGTGCTACAAAATATGTGCATTTTTCAAAGCCACTCCCTAGCGGTCTCCTTCTATCTTCTCCTTGGTCTCATCTCTTTTCCCCCCTCCGTACCCCGCGTCTCTTTCCTCTCTCGGTTGGCTCAGAAACGCTGAGCGGGGTCCTACAGTGGCGGCCCGGCTGACGGAGTGTTCTGAGGCTGATCGGCGGGGAAAGACGCGCCGATCGACAACACGTTAGCGACGGCGTCGGTGTTTCTCCAGCGGCTGGGAAGACGGAGACGCGGCCGTTCGCGGCCCGACCGTGCCTTTCTATTAGTCCATATTTGATTAATGCAATGCTTAACACTAAATCACGACTAAAAGCCACTGTCTGGAACCCGCGCCGGTGTGAATAATTGATTGAACACCTTGTTCCAACGATGCTGCCATGTCTAATTCACCATGAGAGCCCCGTGGCTGTAAATATTGTAGCTCGTGGTTTATTTAGGCTACCTGGCCATAGAGAGCCACCCTGTTCTCTGACTGTCTGGGAGAGGGAAGGGCTTGGCCATGAATATTGCATGGTAAGAGTGGACGGATGATCTCGCATCACACGACCCTTTGTGATCTCCGGGCGTGTGTGTGTGCGTGCGTGCGTGTGTGTGTGTGTGTGTGCGGTGTGTGTTTTTGAATGTGTGTGCCAGCGAGCGACTCTGTCAGCAGCGGTGAGTGACTGCTGTCTGGCTGATGTGAGGCGGGTGTGATGTGGTGATCAGAGGCAGCCCCCCCCCCCCCCCCTCCCCCCCGGTCCTCCTCTGGTGTGTGTCGTTGTCGTCCTTGTTCACCCCCCTGACAGACACGGTGGGCGGGTGTGTATCCATCACGCCCTCTCTGCTCCCCCTTTAGGCCTCCTCTCTCCCGCGCCGTAGTGTGTGTGTGTGCGTGTGTGTAAGACGGAGAGACAGACCGACGGTTAAGTTGATTCCATTTCCTGCGTGCGCGCGTCTCTGCTGTCCATGGCCCTGGTTCTAATGGATGACTTTCCCTTCAATTAAACTCCATTACTGCGTCAACACACCCCTTACTTTGGAATCTCTTGTCTCCTAACCCCCCCCACACACACACCAATTCCTTTACACACCACGCATGGAGTCGGCCCATCCATCCTGTGAGTCTGACAGCCCCTTTCAGATAGCGCTGGGTGTTCATGTTAAATGGACGCCATTAGTGTTTGTCTGCAGCAGGACGCTTTAATGCATCTCTCAGTGTGACGTGCCGGGCGCTGGCATGAAACGTTTGGACGAATGCACGCTATTCAGGGCTGCTGCAGAGCTCCACCAGAAGCACCAACACACGGACCAACACACAAACGTGTTCTGGAGCTTTTTCCCGAGGCTGTAAACAGAAGTGGGTCGTGCAGCCTGAACACTCCATGGTCGCGTCGTCACCGTGTCCCCAGCGTTGGTGGCGCTCGGCGCGGAGTCCCGCCTCGCGATGGAGCCGCCGCCACGCAGGTCTCCTCTCGGCTCAGCCTGTCTCTGGGAGCGTCTGCTGGGGAACGCAACCACCACACAGCACACCTGAACACAACTCCAACCAAGCTCTCTCTCCCTCTCTTTCAGGCTCTCCCTCTCCTTCTCCCCTCCCTCTCTTTATGTCTCTCTCTCTCTCTCTCTCTCTCTCTCACGCTCTCCCTCTCTCCCACCCCTCCCCCCTCTCTCTTTAATTCTCTCTCTCTCTCTCTCTCTCTCTCTCTCTCTCTCACTCTCTCTCTCTCCCTCTCTCCCCCCCCTCTCTCTTCTCTCTCTCTCTCTCTCTCTCTCTCTCTCTCTCTCTCTCTCTCTCTCTCTCTCTCTCTCTCTCTCTCAGGAGAACCACCCATGGCTGTCTAACGGCCTACAGACCTGCTGATCCAGATAATCAGCGTGTAAGCCAGCCATTCTTTCTCATCTTTTTGTCACAGCAGCACTCTGGTTCCGTGCCTTTGCATGCCGCCACACTGCGATGCCTCCTCCCCGTGTTTTCACACACACTGAGTAGAGCCCTATTGGTATTCCGCGACTGAGCCCACCCCACCACACCGTACAGCTTCAAAAGGTGGAAAGCTGGATTCTGACACATACTGTAAGAATTCACAAGAAGTCAAACAAGGGAGCGTCTCAGGCTGAGGGAGGAGGGAACTTACAAGGTGAAAGCAACTCAAATGGGGGAGTGGAAGAGATGGAGACTAGATCACTGATATTTTCCTTTTCAACTCACTCGCTCTCTTTCTCTCTCTCTCTCTTTCTTTTTTTTCTGTCTCTCGCACTCACACACACACACAGGCACACACACACACACACAGACCGTGTCTTGGTGACCTTGATGATGAAGCCTGTGCGGGCACATGCTGCAGAGGCCAGGTGCATAGAACCCGCTTAACGACTACCTTACAAAACATCAAGTCTTCATCCGGCTCCAGACTCTCTCTCTCTCTCTCTCTCTCTCTCCCTCTCTCTCTCTCTCTCTCTCTCTCTTTCTCTCTCTCTCTCGCTTTCCTCCGGCTCCTCCGGCTATAATAACCGTCTACCCAAACACATTCGCCTTTGCAACGTTCAGGCGAGCGCTCACAGTCCGACTGCTCGGAATGGCGGTCCATTGTTTCAGTCCGACAGAGTCTTCCTCCGGTGGTGTCGTCGGAAGCCGGCCCTTCCCGTCGCTACGGCAGAGTGACCCTGGCTTCCATCTGTCGGCGTGACAGACGATCCAGCTCCGCGCTCCTCCTTTGAACACAGCGCTCCCCCTGGGAGTCCACATGACACGAGTCATTTCGTGAACAAATTGACGCCGCGGCGTTCCCGTTTGCTGCTAAAGTGACTCTCCGTCTACCCCGGGCGGAGACCGCGGAGTGGATATTTTAATCACTTCACCTGAGCCGCACAGAACCTTTCCTTAAACACGCACAACCCCCCCCCCCCCCCCACCCCCCCACTCCTTTCTGCTTTTTGTTTCACTGTCTCACCCACCCGAGCTTGGTTCATCCCTCTTTCCCCCCTTTCTATTAGCCCCCCTCCTCCCTCAATCCATCTCTCCTCGCACCCCTCAGCTCGTTTCTCTGTTGTTTTAGCTGACACTACATAACGGCGCAATTAGTGCTGTGCAATAGAAATATGGCTTCATCCTCCAGTGAGCGCCATAAGTCACTTTTCCCCTTCATCTGCAGGAGGAAAACCTCTGTTTAGACAAAACTCTCAATAGGGGAGGGAGGGGGGGGGGGGGGCTGTGTTTTGGCTCTTGACTTGGTTCCGCGCATCTGAACCTGCGGACAGTGGGTGATCCCAGATTACCCCTCATAATCCTGCTCTGGAAATGGTTTGCTGTTTGGAAGCAAACAACAGCTGCTGCTCCGTGTCCTCCCGGCTCTAAGATGAAGCCGCTTCCGAAGCCAAATGACTGGCAGGGGGCTACTGAGTCTGCCCGGTTTATCAGTGCACACCCTGTAGAATAGGCAGTGCCACTCTCCCCTTCAGTATTAGTGGTTTGAGCTAACTAATTAGCTACGGCTCTATGGGTATTTGCATGTGTTAGCAGCTAATTAGCCATTAGCACTGGCAGAGTGACTGCGCTCATGTGTTCCCAGCTAATGAGTGGCTTCAGTGCCATGTGCACTCCCTAGATCAGGGCGCTCAGTTGCAAACACACAGGGACTTCTTGAACTTCATTTCCATTGTTCCTAGGCCTTTTCCTTCAAGCACCTCAAAGCGGCAATCCATAATCTTTCCGTTAACGCCGCGTTCCAATGTGTCGTGAGTCAGCAAGCGATGCGGTTTTAGAACAAATAGGTGTGTCCTTAAGATAGATAGACCTTGCTGGGTTTCCATTGAGATGTCTGTAAACACAAACTACCCTATTATCTGATGTATTTCCTAATGGTAAAAGTATCCAGTTATTTTATCCTCCAAGAAAGGTTTGAGCTCTGCAAGTTAGATTTCACAAATGGCATAAACCTCATTTTACAATCATCAGGACATGTTATTTCTTTACATGTGCCCTTGTTTGTGTGTGTGAATACGTCGTATGCCTTTGTATGTGAAGAAAAAAAACCCTTGAGGGTGTATCACGCTCACATTTCCATGAAGTAACACACATGGCAGTACTGTCCATGTGAACCGTCCCGGCGTAGAGCACCTTTTGAGGCAGAGCCCTGCTACATGGGCTCACTGTATCCCCCACTGTCGTGACACACCGTTAGCGCCACTGTTCCTTCTTCCCTGCTGCTGTGGACACTTCTTTGTGGGGAACGACGTTAAGTAATCTCCTAATGAGTCCTGACTGAGCTTATCTAGGGCAACGTCTTCACAGTGCTGCCAAGAAGAAGCCAGTTGCGGTTCAATCTATTAGAAAGGTCACACGCTAATGAGTGATTATGCTCCATTAACTATGTAAGTTGGGTTTTTGACAGTGTGTGTGTGTGTGTGTGTGTGTGTGTGTGTGTGTGTGTGTGTGTGTGTGTGTGTGTGTGTGTGTGTGTGTGTGTGTGTGTGTGTGTGTGTGTGTGTGAGCCAATGCAAGGGAGCGACCCCGGAGGACCCGGCACGAGGAAAACAACGTTCCCTACTCAGCCGACACACTCACACCCAATTTGTTCCCATTATAATCAGCAGGAAGCTCTGTCAAAAGGATTTTCCTTTGGAGCGGCTGCCGACAGTGCTGGTTGCTGACCCCGTGGGTCCGGGCAGGGACGGGGGCTGGATATTAGCCTATTCATTACAAAGAGGTCTTTGAACGTGACCTGGGCCGTCCGTTAGCCCTCCTGCCACGCGGCGGGTCCAGCCAAGGGCACGGCTCTCCTGGCCATTACAAATGGCAGTTGTTTCTCTTCTGGTTTTCAACTACCCCAGAGGATCAGAGGGCTTACTCGTGTGGATGTTACCTGTCATCGCGCTCCCTGTCTGCCGGTAGCTCTCGGCCCACCACGGACACCACGGAACCCGCTCTTGTTTACGACCCCCACACCCTTCTTCTATATGACCCCTCCAGCCAGACGCCCTATCTACAGTCAGCATCAACGGGTCTATTCCAGTGCTGTCCTTCAGGAACACTCCAGAGGGCTAATGGTAGCAGGGAGGAGAGGGAAGGCTATTTACAGCGGCGCGGTGCCTCCCTCCTCTAGGCAGGACATGGTGTCAGTGGCTGAGGCAGCGTGTCAGTGTTGGAGCAGGGCCTGAGGCAGAGAGCCCGGAATAGCTCCATGGAGGGGCTCTCCCGGTTTGAGTGGCGGGTCTTTGGACAGCCAGTCTGGGCCCGTACCAAAACCTGTGTACACTACAGAGAGGAAAGACCGTAGAGTCAGACTGAGAACAGACAGGCCTCTAGAAGCTCAGATATCCTAATGGATCCTATCAGTGTCGGGGAAGCTACTTTGAAAGCTTTGCTTTTCTGGGAAGACATCTAGTTTGGTTTACTAAAGCTACTGAGACTGTAGTGTAGTTAAACGAATAGTTTTATTACATGCAATGGTAAATGGTAAATGGACTGCGTTTATGTAGCGCTTTTCAACTGGAATGGAACGAAGCGCTTTACAATGTTGCCTCTCATTCGCCCATTCACACACACACACACACTCACACACCAACGGTGGCAGAGCTGCCATGCCATGTAGTGCACTCCTCCCCAACACTGGCGTTCACAGCGGTCAGGATGAAGGACACAAGGGGGCGGGGCAGGTCAAAATGGGTTCAATTTGCAGTATAGAAGCAATGGTCAAATAAATGGCCCAATATTGTTTGTAGTTTCAGTTGGTAACTACACAGAAAATGACTACGCAATAACTACTTGAATCACTATGCACATATGGATGTAGTTAAAGAGATAGATTAATGCCATGTAGTTCAATACTCCCTCAATACTGTATATTACACACATATGGCATCGTTTATAATGACGCTGTTATGATTGTGATGCTATATGTACCATAGCGGACAGCGTTTCCCAGGAAGCCTGTGTGGAGTTCCTGTTATTATGACTCATCAGTGTCGCCCAGAGGTCACGTCCCCTCCCCCCCGTCCCATTGGTGAGGACACCTGTCCAATCACAGCGGATTACGATGGCTTGCGTCCGCCTCTGGCTGATCTGTCGCTCAGAGACATTGACAGCTGCCTCTTCATCACCAATGTCTCCTTGGAGCCTGCGCGTGCCGGTGTGTTTGGAAGTGCGGGCGGGTGTGTATGCGAGTGTGTCTATGTGTGTGTGTGTGTGTGTGTGTGTGTGTGTCTCAGTATGTGTTTGTGTGTCTCAGTATGTGTGTGTGTGTGTGTGTGTGTGTGTGTGTGTGTGTGTGTGTGTGTGTGTGTGTGTGTGTGTGTGTGCGTGCGTGTGACACCAGCGAGGCAGGTCCCTGTGTGTCTGGTGCTCCCTATCGCCATGGTAATAAGTGAAGAGGCGTAGTGGAAGGCGGAGGGAGGGTAATTGGATGAGTGCAGACCGGGGCCCCTCCTCGCCTTCAGTGGGCGTTTGACTTTGACACTGCCTTACTGCCTTGACTCTCACTTAGTCTCTCTCTCTCTCTCTCTCTCTCTCTCTCTCTCTCTCTCTCTCTCTCTCTCTCTTGCTGTGCCTACACTCACACACACACACACACACAAATGTGACGTGGCGCGTTCCCAGTGGGCCTTGGGTAGCCCCACACGCCCTGCCCATTTAAAGTTTGCCGTCTGACCAATCTGAGACACATCAGGTGGAGCAAGAAAGAGAGAGAGAGCGAGAGAGGGGGGTGAGGGGGGGGGGGGGGAGCGAAGTGAGAGAAAGAGAGGGGGGGGGGGGGCTAGGGGAAAGTGGAGCTGACAAACCCACCGAGATGTCCGTGCATATGTCACTGAGCTGGGGGCCGTCCAGCTTGTCTCGGGGCCGTCTGAGCGTGACCCCGTCACCCTTGGTCGGCTCACTGCCCCTCTGCTTGGCTCTGCCGCTGCTCCGCCCCCCCCCCCCCCCCCATGCCCCCCCCCCCCTCTACTCTGTCTGCAGGAAGGAATTAGGGACAGTTTCCCCCTCTGGGAGCACAGGCCCTTTAAAAAGACACTCCTCATGCTGAGCTAATAGGACACACAGTCGCAATGCTTCTGCTTCTGTTGCCTCTTGGTGTGGTGCATGAGTGTATTCTCGTGAGAACGTGTGTGTGTGTGTGTGTGTGTGTGTGTGTGTGTGTGTGTGTGTGTGTGTACGCCTGTCCTGTGCAGAGTCTTCACTGAACCCTGACCTTTCCACCTCCTCTGGCTGGAGAAGCCTTGGTGACGTCACCTCCGCCACACTGGGACGGCTTGTGTCGCTCTGCATCCCCCTCTCTCCTCCTCCATCTCTCTCTCTCCTTCTTCCTCCTCCTCCTCGTCCTCAGCCCGCAGACGGAATAGGACTGGGGACGGGGATAAGCCGCATTCTGCTCATTAGAACTTCAGATAAGATAAATCAGCGGGGCTGTGTGCTGCTCCGACGCAGATAGGGGCCCGTGCGTGCGTGTGTGTGTGTGTGTGTGTGTGTGTGTGTGTGTGTGTGTGAGAGTTTGTGTGTGTGTGTGTGTGTGTGTGTGTGTGTGTGTGTGTGTGTGTGTGTGTGTGTGTGTGTGTGTGTGTGTGTGTGCGTGCTTGCGTGCGCGCGCGCGCGTGTGTGTGTGTGTGTGTGGAGACATATCAATACAGCCCAATTTGACACAAATCCACCGAGCTTTCCATCAAAGCCAAAGCCTTTTTTTCTTCCTCCAAAGCGCTTGTCTTCAAAGTCTGCTAAATGGAGAGGCAGCGTCGGTGGTTTTAAAGGCTGGCCCTGTACCGCGGCGGCACCGGCCCAGCCCGGCCCGGGTCCTGCTCCTCCTCCTCCCATCCCTCCTGGTGCCACTGCTGTGGAGCCACTGTGCTGACGTTAGTGAGGAGGAGGACGGTGTGAAGGACAAGTGCTGAACAGCATAACCTTCTCCTACACCCGACGACGAGGGTTTAGTGTGTGCAGTAGAAGAAGGGTAAAGAGAGAGGGAGAGAGACAGAAAGAGAGAGATGGAGAGAGAGATAAAGAGAGGGTGAGAGAGAGAGAGAGACCCCGAGAGAGAGGAGGAGGACTTTGTGTAAGACTACATTCCTCCCTTCGTGTCTCTCTCACTCTCGTATAAATACTCTCCCTCGGCAGACAGTTCATAAACAGAGCAGATAACATTTCTCCCGCGCTCCCCCGGGGAATGGGGGGTTGAGGGGGGGGGTCAGCGTTCAACATTCACCACCACGTGTAGCCGGCTCAGGGCTGCTGTCCCTTTACGCACAGGACACCTCCTCCACAGCAGGCCTGTAAAGAGCACACCTGGAGCTGGGTGAGGTCAGGCACGGTTTAACAGCCCCCCGTGTTGGTTTGACTGATGGGCCGCGGTGCCAGTAGAGCGGACTGGGCTGGGTGGTGGAGCACGGGGGCCCCTTGGTGGGTGGGTGGTGGAGCACGGGGGCCCCTCGGTGGCTGGGTGGTGGAGCACGGGGGCCCCTCGGTGGGTGGGTGGTGGAGCACGGGGGCCCCTCGGTGGGTGGGTGGTGGAGCACGGGGACCCCCTGGTGGGTGGGTGGTGGAGCATGGGGGCCCCTCGGTGGGTGGGTGGTGGAGCACGGGGGCCCCTCGGTGGGTGTTGCACCATGTCAGACAGACCCAGGGCCGCGTGCTGGGCTCCCTATCGTATTGAAGTTCCTCGTTTCACTGATACGTTATATTCCCTGGGACGGGCAGCCTAAATCTAAAAAGCGTGGACTAAAACGAAGGAGTTATTCTGTAGCTGCTAATGCGACCATAAATTGCAGTGTAAAATAATTGTGTTGTTATTATCCGTCTGTTATTGTAAAAGCAGCTGGGCTGCTCCCCAAACGTCTCTTCATCCCAGCAGACTGGAGGCTCTCTCAGCCTTTCTTTTTTTTTTAACAACTTTTTCTTCTCCGTTTTTCCCTCCGTCATCCCTCTCGCCGTGCCTCCCTGGGAGGGGTCTGTGATGTCACCGGGGTGCCATGGCAACGAGAGGGTGGAAGGGAGCCGTGCATTTTGTTTTTCAAATGGCATGTGAGATTGAGCAATCAACGGTTCCACACGGAGGGAGATTTGTTCAGCCGATCGAGAGCCCCCCCGCCCCCCCCGCCACCCCAACCCACCCCCTCACCCCCCCCCCCCCCAGAGAGAAAATAAGTGTAAAAATAAAGATAGAGTGAGAAGGAGAGAGAGAGTGTCTGTCTTATAGCCACAGAGGCGGGTCAGACATCGTTCGTTTGAATGGGCTGACAGGACAGATAGAGTCCCAGTGAAGGGAATCTAGGCTTTTCCGAATCACCTTCTAGTCAAACTCCAGTACCACAGGTGCGCTTGCTATTATCCCTGGGAGCAGGATGGGGAGCTCCTCTTTCCCTGCCGGGAGGGATATACCTCCAATCCAAGCGTCACTCATATCATTTTAGCATGAGCCGCTTTCGGAATGCAAACTCAGCAACTGTCCCCTGCAGAAAGAGCTGAGTCACCACCAGGCTGGTCTGGGGCCAGCGCTCAGCGCCTCATCCCTCTCTGCTCTGGCCTGCCCTCCTTCCTCTGCCCCTGGACCCCCGCTCTGACAGCAGGAGAGCAGACGAGCCATCCCCCCTGTGCTGGACCCCCTCCCTGTCTCCGCCCGCCCGCCGGGCTGTTTCAGCACAGCCTCCCTGAGGCCTCTGACAGGAGCGGGGGGACACGAGGGCAAACGGCCGCCCTCGCAGAGAACAGCTCGCTGTGTGTGTGTGTGTGTGTGGGTGTGTGTGTGTGTGCGTGTGTTTCCCCGGGAAAAAAAAGGGACTCCCAACTCCAAAAAACCAGGAAGACAGCCGAGGATACGGTGGTGACACGCGGTATGGAAACCGTGGAACAGACTCCTCAGCAGTGCAGCAGACAGCAGGATTAATGACACTCATTAAGGCTGTAGTGTGTGTGTGTGTGTGTGTGTGTGTGTGTGCGTCTGTGAGCCTGCGTCGTGTTCCCGTCTCTGTGCATTCCCTGCCGGTCAGCCCATGGGGGGGCAGGGGTGGGGGGGTCACCCACGCACTCTAAACAGTGCAGAGGAGGAGACGCCGGCCGGGGCTTTGAGCTCTGCTGACCTCCTCTGCTCATGGGGCTCCGTCTCTCCTCTGCGCTATAGTTTATCCGCCGCTGCTCCAAGGCATGTGTGTGTGTGGGAATATGTGTGTTTGTGTAGAGTGTAGTGTGTGTGTGTGTGTGTGTGTGTGTGTGTGTGTGTGTGTGTGTGTGTGTGTGTGTGTGTGTGTGTGTGTGTGTGTTTAGTGTGTGTAGTGCGGGTTCGTTATTTTTTCAGGTGGAGGTTGTCAGCTGCTCAGGCCTCAGTGGTGTGTCAGCTCAGATTAAATCAGCTTTTGTGTGTGTGTGTGTGTGTGTGTGTGTGTGTGTGTGTGTGAGTGTGTGTGTGTGTGTGCACGGGCGCGTGCGCGAGTGTGTGTGAGTGTGTGTGGTTGGGTGGGTGTGCGCGCACCTGTGCGTTGGAGAGTGACAAAGAAGTGATGCTTTTATTCCTTGCCTGCCCGTCTTCGCCTCCCCGTCCGTCTTCCGTTATCCGGTCGGACACGCGACGACACCTCCCTCCCTTCTTTCAGCGCCCT
>JAPMUY010009257.1:45000-81306 GCA_026901105.3 Galaxias olidus
TGGCGCTGCTGCTTTCAGGGCAACATGGACTCTGACAAGGTCTCCCTTCTGGACAAACACACAACTACTTCGCCCGTCATGGCGACAAACACACACACACACACACACACACACACACTGCGTCCGCCCTCAGACTCTGGAGGCAGTGTGTGGAGGAGACGTGTGATGGGCGGGGTTAAGTGGGGCCTGTTCTTGAGAGCTTTGTTGGCTCCAGGGTTTAGTGGACTTGCGGCTTCTTCCTGGAGGTTTGTCTCAGTGCAGCCTTCAGCTTCAGGACGGAGAGGACATGAGCAGCCTCAGTCCACTTAACCTCTCTCTCTCTAGGACCCAGCAGCCCAGCCAGGTTACTAAACGTTTAAGGCCTTCCTCAGTCGCTCTCAAAATCTGCTACCTCACACTGTGTCTACTAATGCACATGAATAGCACGTGGACTGGTATTCTCCATGCTCGTGTCTGCACGGAAACCGTGGGTACCTGCCACTGTCACTGGCTGTAGGAGAGACTCCCTGACATCCCATAATAGCCCATGAGACTGGCTGGGGCCCTCCTGGGCATAGCCGGCGGTGCCCGTACTCACCAGACCTAAACTTTGATGTGCACTGGAGCGTTTAACATCAAAGTAGACTCCTGCTGGGATTAGAGGGGTTGCGGAGCCGGAGATTACGGTAATTGGGGATTGGAGAGGTAGAACAAAAGGTTCCGTTTTTTTTTTTATCAAAGTAAAGGATGTTTGACAGGGGCAGAAAAACAGGCTTACACACACTACACACCTGCACACACACTCAGTCTCACAAACACACACACGCACGCACACACACACGCACACACACACACACACACACACACACACACACACACACACACACACACACACACACACACACACACACACACACACCCAGCAGGCGGATCAGCTAGTGACGTTGGGGTATGTCCCAGAACCTTCAAACCAGTGTTGTTTGTCTATGTGTGATCTGGAACTGCTCCACTGTTAGACACTGTGGTTCACAGGGTTCACGGGGTTGAGTTGAGTCAGCTCCAGTGCTTTACACACTGCCTGTCCTACCTGGTGGCTGGCTGTTCATGCTGCCTTTCCTTCCCACACAGGAGCCGGCTCAGAGCCAGTCAACTGTGAAATGACATGAAAAAATTTGTCATTGACTTGCCTCGATTGATTTTCTTTGCATGGAGCCAGAGTTAGATTACCAATTATGAAAATATTATTTTTGCTGTGGCTTGTGGTAGTAGACCGCTCTACAGTTGGCAGGTTGGCTTCACACACGCGTCTCTGTCAAACAGCCTAACCGTTTGAAGCACTGGGGTTTGGTGAGGGGAGAGACGTCTGTCAGGGCTGCGGCCCCCTCTCTCTCTCTCTCTCTGTGAGGTGGGACGTCCAGCGATACTCAGGGCGAGACCGGGCCTTGTCTACCTGTTGACTCTCATGGTCTCCCAGCCTGACTCAGAGATTCTGATGTACCGGTGGGTCCTGTTCACATAGTGCTGGCTCCTCGTCTCCCCCCCCCCCTTTCTGCTGGGCATCAACCACTTTTGTTTCTATTTGTTATGAGACGACAGAGTCAGGGTGCTGGGCGTCACGTTTCATGGCTCGTCACATTGGACTGAGTTCACCACATAGTGGGAGATGCATCGTTGAGCAGATAAGGTCACACCTAAAAGCTATTGGACTCCACCTTAACGTGACTGTCTCTTTGAGAGACAGGGAGGTGTACCTGGACAGGGAGTCCCAGTGGCTCTGGGTTTATCTTTGTGTTGAGCAGAGTGAAGGAGACCCTGATAAGATTCCCTTCCTCCTGCTACGGGACGTGGTCCAAGGTTTCCTAACGGAGCGTCTCCTCTGCCGCTTCCTAACCTCAGAGGGAGGCTCGGCTGTCAAAGCACTTCTCCGCCGCGCTCTCCTTCGGCTGTCCAGGTGAGCAGCATTCAGCGGTAGTCGAGAGCCCGCTCTCTAACCGAAACACTTAGCGCCCGCTGACCCCTGGAAAACGGAAACTAAACAGGTGGCTACGGAGCGCCAGTCAACAGGCAACAACAACAACACAGAGAAAGAACTCCAGCCAGTGTTCAGAGAACGAGCGTGGTTTAACAGCAGGTTGTGGGTGTGAGGAGAACGCGGCGCTCTAATGGCAGCGGTGCGTGACTGACAGCCGCTCTAGCCCCCGTCTCTCAGCCTCTCGGCTCCTCCGGAGGACAAAGAGCGCTCGTCCGGGGCACGGGGAGACAAACCTGCCAGGAACACTTTAATCCCTCGCCTCAATTCCGCTGGGAGAGGAGGGAAAAGGGCCGCCTTGCCGGCGGAGAGAAGTGCTGGTTTAACCTGAGAGGCAGTTCCTTCTGGAGCCCTCAGGTCATCCGGAGCCGGTCTCTGAACCGTTCCCAGAGTTCAGAGTGAAAAAAGAGGAAGCAGTGTTTAGCTAGCCAGTGTATGCAACACATAGCTGGAACCCACCTCCGGAGGATCTGAGGCTCGCTCCAAGCCTGACTACTTTAATACCATGAAAACATGTCAGGGCTAATCCTCCCGTCAGTGCCCTGACCAAGGCACTAGCATAAAAACTAGATTTGGTCAATTTCCCCCTACGGGGCCGGGTCTCCACTGCAAAAGAGCACTCGTGTTCAGTTGGACTTACCTGGTTAAACACCTGGTTAAAAAAAAAAAAAAAATACATATATACATATATACAGTATACGTATGTATATATATATATATGTATATATATATATATATATATATACAGTATATGTATCTTTTTTTTTTTTTTCAGGTATTTACATACAGATTTGAAACGTATATGTGCACAATTGCTTTTGGCTGAGTTGTTCCTTCTTAGCAATTTTATTAATCTTGTTACATTTTTATTTATTTAGTAAGTATTTTATTTCTTCCATGCCTTATGTAAAGCACATTGAATTTCCTACGTGTGTGCAATGCGCTATACAAATAAATTGGACTTGACTTGAGTTGACTTCTCCGGCCAGGAAGTCACTGGAGCAGGAAGGTAAACGGAGACCTCTCTAAAGGGATTAGAGGAGAGAGAGGGAGGAGCAGGGAGGAGAGGCGGAGAGAGAGTACGGGGAGAGGGAAGGGCAGAGAAGGGGAGGAAATAAGAAGGAGGGAGACAGAGCTACCGACGGCTGTGTGTGTGTGTGTGTGTGTGTGTGTGTGTGTGTGTGTCCTCTATGTTCACATCCTAGGTTGAATCCCACCCCCTGCAGGCTGGATTAGCCAGCGCCCCTCTTGGACTCCACAAGGAGCCCCAGCAACACACCTACTACTTGGCCTTGTTGGAGCTCTCCACCTGGCACATGGAACATGGTGGTACTGCTCCAACCGCTATCTCTTCTTGTTTCGTTCACTGTTCATGCTGCCTTAAATGGCCGTAGGGTCTGGCAGTGCGGGGGTCGTCAGGATGTCAGCCTCACAGAGGGCTGGGGAGCGCAGCACAGCCACTGATTAACAGCAGCATCACTGATGGCGGTCACGCTCATTCCTGTACAAGCTGTTTTGACACAATGCCAAAGGAGTCTGCAGCCTACAGTGGAGAGAGCCACAAACATGCAAGGCTCCCTGGCTAGTGTTTACAGTGTGGGTGGCAATGGGGTGTGTGTGTGTGTGTGTGTGTGTGTGTGTGTGTGTGTGTGTGTGTGTGTGTGTGTGTGTGTGTGTGTGTGTGTGTGTGTGTGTGTGTGTGTGTGTGTGTGTGTGTGTGTTTGTGTCATACAGCAAAATAGTGTTATTGTATGTGTTCTGTTGTGTTACTGAGTCACAGTCTCACTGCCTCTTTGCGTGTGTGTGTGTGTGTGTGTACACTCGGCTGTGGACTTGTGTGTGTGTGTGTGTGTTATGCGTTGTGGGTTTGTAATTATGTCTGTGTGTGTGTGTGTGTGTGTGTGTGTGTGTGTGTGTGTGTGTGTGTGTGTGTGTGTGTGTGTGTGTGTGTGTGTGTGTTGAAGCACCATGTCCATTGGAACGGCAGCGCAGATGGAGGCAGATGGCCATTCATACTCCCACAGTTAAGTGGCGTCTCATTACAGCTCTCCCAGTAGAATCTGCTGCCAGTAAAAAAAGAGACATGGCGAAGTCACACTGTCCCCCTGCCCCCGACAGAAAGACGCAGAGAGGAGCAGAGACAGTGGACAAACAGGGACGTGGACAGCGGGACACTGTGGGACAGACAGGGGGACACTGTGGGACTGGGAGGGTGCCAAACGGTGGATAGAGATTTGATAACAAAGGGACGAACCAAGGAGAGGAGAGAGAGAGAGAGAGAGAGAGAGAGAGAGAGAGAGAGAGAGACGTGCCTTGGATACAATCGACGGTGTTTCCTTTGTGCACTGATGAAACCCCGAGGAGAAGCTCTGCCTGCTAGCTTTCTCCCCTCCTGACCTCCTCCTCCTCCTCCTCCTCCTCCTCCTCTTCTCCATTCTCCTCTCCTTCATTGGTCATCCGGCGAGCTCCAGTAATAACAGAGTTATGGACGTTGGAGCGGTCCCAGTAGATCCAGTCTGGTTGTGCTCTGCTCCTTTATTAGTGCTCCACTCTGACAAGTCACACCCCAATAGGTGTTCACCTCCGCCGCCGCGCTCTGCCAGGGAGCGCCACTCCAAAGCCATGTTCCAGACCCCTGCCTCCACACGCACAGGTCCACCCTGAGGGGGGCGAGAGGGGGGCATGCACTCGCAGTAGAACACACACACACACACACACACACACACACACGCATACACGCACGTACGCACACACACACACACACACACGCACACACACGCCCATATGCAGTGACTCTGGGTTTATCGTTGGATCACAGGACTGGAGCAACGACCAGGAGACAGATAGCCAATACAAAAGCAGGAGAAAAATGCGTCCCCCAATTGAATAAAAAGGGCTTATCGGCTTGCTGTCATCGCCGCGTGGAGAAATATCTGAGATAAAAGACTTTTTTGTTTGTGTTGGCTAAAGTCAGAGAGGACTGTCCGACCTCCGGCTCCTCCTGCTCTCATTCAGTCTGTGGACCTGGGAAAGTTCTCCCCCTTGTTCCCCTTGGCAGTTCTAACCAAGCACCCCGTCTGTCTGTCTGTCTGTCTATCTGTCTGTCGGTCTGTCTGGCTGTCTGTCTGTCTGTCTGGCTGTCTCTCTGTCTGGCTGTCTGGATGTCTGTCTGTCTGTCGCTCTGTCTGGCTGTCTGTGTGTCTGTCTGTCTGGCTGTCTGGATGTCTGTCTGTCTGTGTGTCTGTCTCAGCTCAGCCCAGATCAGCTCTACTTAGCTCGGCTTTAAAGGCTGGGGGATTTGTTGTCGTGCAGTCACAGAGGGTTAAATATATTTCGTTGTTTTTAATGTCAGCATCTGTTACACTTTCTCAATGGTCTCCCACCAGACACATGAGAACACACACACACACACACACACACACACACACACACAGAGAGAGAGACGCACTCAGACAGACACACGCATACATTTCTATTCTCGTCTCGTTCCCTATTACTTCTGCCAACCCTTCTCTCGTCCCCTCCCCTGATAACCTCCGACTCTCTGCTCTCTCCTCTGTTCTTTCTCTGGAGACTCCCGCCAGGTCCTGCCTAGTCTTCTATGTTAGGGTTAGACCATGCCTAGTCTTCTATGTTTGAGTTAGACAATGCCTAGTCCTTTATGTTAGGGTTAGACCATGCCTAGTCCTTTATGTTAGGTTAGGGTTAGACCATGCCTAGTCCTTTATGTTAGGTTAGGGTTAGACCATGCCTAGTCCTTTATGTTAGGTTAGGGTTAGACCATGCCTAGTCCTTTATGTTAGGTTAGGGTTAGACCATGCCTAGTCCTTTATGTTAGGGTTAGACCATGCCTAGTCCTTTATGTTAGGGTTAGACCATGCCTAGTCCTTTATGTTAGGATAGGGTTAGACCATGCCTAGTCCTTTATGTTAGGTTAGGGTCAGACCATGCCTAGTCCTTTATGTTAGGGTTAGACCATGCCTAGTCCTTTATGTTAGGTTAGGGTTAGACCATGCCTAGTCTTCTATGTTACTGGTCATGTAGGTTTGGTTTGTGTTGGGAGTAGTCTTCTATGTTACTGGTCATGTAGGTTTGGTTTGTGTTGGGAGTAGTCTTCTATGTTACTGGTCATGTAGGTTTGGTTAGGGTTGGGAGTAGTCTTCTATGTTACTGGTCATGTAGGTTTGGTTAGGGTTGGGAGTAGTCTTCTATGTTACTGGTCATGTAGGTTTGGTTAGGGTTGGGAGTAGTCTTCTATGTTACTGGTCATGTAGGTTTGGTTTGTGTTGGGAGTAGTCTTCTATGTTACTGGTCATGTAGGTTTGGTTAGGGTTGGGAGTAGTCTTCTATGTTACTGGTCATGTAGGTTTGGTTTGTGTTGGGAGTAGTCTTCTATGTTACTGGTCATGTAGGTTTGGTTAGGGTTGGGAGTAGTCTTCTATGTTACTGGTCATGTAGGTTTGGTTTGTGTTGGGAGTAGTCTTCTATGTTACTGGTCATGTAGGTTTGGTTTGTGTTGGGAGTAGTCTTCTATGTTACTGGTCATGTAGGTTTGGTTTGAGTTGGGAGTAGTCTTCTATGTTACTGGTCATGTAGGTTTGGTTTGAGTTGGGAGTAGTCTTCTATGTTACTGGTCATGTAGGTTTGGTTAGGGTTGGGAGTAGTCTTCTATGTTACTGGTCATGTAGGTTTGGTTAGGGTTGGGAGTAGTCTTCTATGTTACTGGTCATGTAGGTTTGGTTAGGGTTGGGAGTAGTCTTCTTCCTCCCCGCCGCGGCCCATGTTTCGTGTAAACACAGCTGCTCTCTGACCAGAAACAGCACCAGAGTACCCACTAGACACGCACACACACATACACTCACTTCTTTAAATATTTCTGCCCTCCATTTTGATTATTTATTCCCCGTCTGCCTCGGTGTCTTTGTCTCCTATCTACTCCCTAAAGTGACGGGGCTGTGACCCCACCCGTATCTGCAGCTCCGCGGCTCTGCATGTTTGATGCATTATTAATGCATGTGTCTGGCATGTGACGGCTGTGTGTCTGCCGCCTGACGCAGGACCCTTTTGATCGTGTGAACCCGGCGCTAAAGAGCGCGAGGCCCGCCCGCCCACCTGTGTGAAAGGGGGCTATTAGCAGAGCCACCGGGCCACCTGGGGACTCATCAAATATTGAGCGTCCGTCTGGAACAGCGGCGGAGCAGATTGCTCTCGCACAACCCCGCACGCACACACACACACACACACACACACACACAGACGAGCGGTGCGTCTCAGCCAAGCGGAGCAAAGAGCACGGAGCACAGGGCAGCGGAGCAGCAGAGAGGCTATCTACGGAACAGTGATCAGACTGCAGCGGTCCACTGGGGATCAGCCGGGGGGAGGCAGGGCGGGGGGGGGGGGGAGGCAGGTGGACGTGGAGGTGGACCCGGGCCACGGTGGAGGAGCAGAGCCCGAGGAGAGGGTGCTGCAGTGGGGAGGCGTGACTTGACCACTCAGGACAGTGCTTCAGCTGTCCACCAGACATCCCACGGACCCTAACGGTTTACCCCCCGTCCCCGTCCCGTCCCGGGGAACAGCTGTCCCAGTGACAGCTCACGCCACGCCACTCACTCACACTCTCTCTGCTGCAACGGGGGAAAGGACAAGTGTGTTTGTTTTCCCAGCGAGCTACTGCGGGTGTAGGTGGTCTTTTAAGACAAACGTACACACACACACACACACACACACACACACACACACACACACACACACACACACACACACACATATACATACACTCCTCTGCAGCTGTCTCTGTTCAGGCTACCTGCGATGTGTGACTCGAGAGCCATGACAGCCCCATATGGGTTATTTGCATAGGCTGTCTCCTTTGGTTTTTTGCCTCACCTTGAGCGTGTGTGTGTGCGTGTGCTTGTGTGTGTGTGTGTGTGTGTGTGTGTGTGTGCCCGCGCGCGTGTGTGCACACATGCATGGTCCTGAGAGGCTAAGAGGACTTGTCTTCGTTTTAAAAGGAGGTATAGCAATTTAACTGTCACAGTTAGCTTTTATTCCCGTTGTGTTCCTGAAAGGAGCCGCTTCATAAACATTAGATCGGTGGGCTGTCCATAGTGCCCAGCGAAAAAACTGTTTTCCTTCTTTAAGATTGTCAGATGTGAACATGTATGCGTTATTGACTGACAAGTCTCTAATGGGAACCTGCGGGATACTATTTACTTAAAAATGGATTTCAAAAAGGTATTTGCATCATTTTAAACGTGTTAAATGTGGTTTTAAAAAGTGGTTATTTTGGGTTATTTGTAACCTACGTATAGCCTATTTATTTTGAATATTCGGTCTGAGATAAGGCTGTTGTGGTCAGTTTGTGATTGGTGGAGGAAAAGAGTAAGGAGCAGAGAGAGAGTCAAGCTGTCAAAGTGTCAGTGCGCTGTGAGAGTGTGTGTGTGTGTGTGTGCGTGAGGGAGAGTGTGTGTGTGTGTGAGGGAGAGTGTGTCTGTGTGTGTTAGGGAGAGTGTGTCTGTGTGTGTTAGGGACAGTGTGTCTGCGTGCGTTAGGGACAGTGTGCCAGTGTGCTGTGAGAGAGTGTGTGTGTGTGTGTGTGTGTGTGAGGGAGAGTGTGTGAGTGTGTGTGCGTGAGGGAGAGTGTGGGCCTTTATCCCCCCTTTTGTGCACACCGGTGCCATTGTCTGTGTCGCCACTTTGTCTAGCAGCGCGTGTGCATCTGTGGCTGGTGTGTGTATGCCTGTGTGGAGGGGGGAGGGTCGGGGAGCGGGAGGCCCTTCTGATTGGCCCAGGCTGTCAAAGGGGGCGGTGCAGGGGAGGGGGCTGGGCTAGGGCGGGCGGGGGGAGGGGCCGGGAGCTCCTGTTTCTCCTGCTGGAGCTCAGTCCGGAGCAGAGTGTGTCTGCGAGCAGGCTGAACCACCGAGGCAGAGACGGAGAGCCATGTGCAGGGGAGGACAGCGTGGCGTCTGAGCCCCACATCCAGAGCTGCAGAGACTGTCCCTATCGACCCGTCGGCCAGGCAAGGTACTGCACCTCTGGGGTGGGGGGAGGAGGTAGGAGGGGGGAGGAGGGTTGTTAAACTGGAGCCCCCGCTATGGAACTCGGGAGAAGAGACTCTGAGCCTCGGCGTTTGCTCTCCCGCGGCTGGCAGCTTTGCGTCGTGCTGGGCTTGGTGTGTGCGTGCGTGCGTGCGGGTTCCTGCGTGTGTCTCTCACTCGGATGAGCGCGCTGTAATGTTTGCAGTTCCGTGGAGGCTGTGCCATTCACTGTGCATGAGAGAGAGAGAGAGAGAGAGAGAGAGAGAGAGAGAGAGAGAGAGAGAGAGAGAGAGGTGTCGCTGGTTGTTCCCTTAGGAATAGCACCTGAGTCATACATACACACGCTTACAGTACAGAGTGCAAGGACACACGCACACACATACATTTTGGATCTGTCAGAGCGCCTGTCTTCCCGGTCTGCCGTCGTTCCGTGTGGACTTGGAGTGATTTACGGAGCGATCAGAACTTCTCTGGAAGTAGAGCTCTGCTAGCAGGTGAGCGACATTGCTTTGAGACTTGTACCGCTGCTAAGAATCCCATGGCTTGCACTAAATCCTCACCATAGTCCCTGAGCTGTGTTGAAGGGAAATGGACTCTGACTTGGTTTTTGGTCTTCCTGCTTTACCGTAGGTACAGGGTTGACCCTAAGTCTGCCACTTTGAGTCCGCAGGCGTGGATGTTTGCAGGCTGCTCAGGATTTCATGAGATCCCACACTGAAACGTTAGCTGCATGACTATTGGCTGTGTATTTCTGGAGAAGCGGGTGCACGATAAAGACATTATTTTATTTGCTGGACAAGTGTTTGCATGCTTGCGTGTGTGCGTGCGTGCGTGCGTGTGTGTGTGTGTGTGTGTGTGGAGTAGTTGTCCATGTGACCGCTCCCTCGGCCAGGTCTAATTAAACCACATTCTTTTCCTGTGAGCCACACAGAGTGTAGACACGGTGCCCCCCCCCCCCGCCCCCTGCCGTTACCCTAATTAGCCCGTTCCCCTACCTCTGCACTCACACACTGGAGAGGACACAGATACGTCCCATTCCTGTATCCCGTCCTCCATAGCAACCCCGGCCTGGCTTTTCTTAGCGCGCCTGCTTTACTTCCCTTAACACACACACACACACACACACACACACACACACACAGAGAGAGATAGAGACAGAATCGGGGACACACAGACACAGGCGTGCGCACGCATGCACACACGGCTGCCTGTGCCTGGGGTCTTGCTGTAACAGCTGTTACTCCCTCCACACTTCAGACACTCTGCCACTGTTTTCCTGCACTCTGCACTCGCGCCTCCTCTCTCCAGGTGCCTCTCCCGCTATTCTTTCCTCAGCCCTTCCCTCCTTCCCTCCGTGATAGTTCCGTACAGAACCGGACAGAGAAGGACTGTATCGTTATGTGTGTGTGTGTGTGTGTGTGTGTGTGTGTGTGTGCGTGTGTGTGTGTGTGTGTGTGTGTGTGTGTGTGCGTATGCGTGTGCGTGTGCGTGTGTTTTCGTACACGGGTGTTTTGAATTTAAGCAGAGAAAGACAAGTGAGAGGAACATTTTGCCACCTCCCGACGCCTCAAAAGAAGCGCCTACACACAACTGTATTACCTTTTCTCTCCTCCCTCCCTGCCTCCCTCCCTCTGGTGGTTAGCGGTGCACTGGTGCCTGTAAAGCAGATGAAAGAGGTAAACACATCTCCCCCTCCGTATGTTCAGGGGTGCTGCAAGTGAAATATTCATCAGCTCTAAGCAGGCGGGGCGCTGGGGGCTGAGGGGTCGGGCTGTGGCGAGTGCTCCAGCCCTGCTAACGCTCCCCAATCCCCCCTCTCCACCGCCGAGCAGGACCCACTGGAGGGGGCGGCCAGGCCCTTTTTGGTGGGGATGCAGGTGTCCCCTCCCTGGGTGAGCGTGTCCCGGATGGAGGCCTAGCCCTGCAGGACAGTGTCCATGGACTTGCTGACTGTCCCCCCGCTGCTGTCTCTCCTCTCACATGTCCCTGTCAACACAGATTATCCCCCCCGAGTTTAATTGCATTCATATTTATGCATGAACGCAAATGCACAGGCAACACACACCCACCCACACAGACCCACTCACACACACACACACACACACACACACACACACACGCACACACACACAACCAGAGGTGGTCAGATGTGTACTGGGTCACACTGTGACCTGTTACCGTGGTGACAGATGGCTTAGCTGCATATTAATCATACAGAGCGTGGGATTGCATTGGTACGGGAGTGTGTATGTGTGTGTGTGTGTGCGTGTGTGTGTGTGTGTGTGTGTGTGTGTGGGCGTATGTGTGTGCGTGCGTGTGTGTGTATGTTTGTACATATTCATTGGAAGGGTGGTCCAGGGACCAACAGGGTTTTTTTTCGTGGTGGTCTAGTAATGTGATTCAGGGAACAGGGTCCGGCCGAGATAAATCTCTCGGCGGTGTCAATATGACCCAGATTGATTGACTCGGCCTGCCAGGGAGAGGCCAGTGGCTCAGTCCCTGTGGGGTCATAGGTCAGAGCGCCCTTGTAAACGTCTACCTTTGAGGCTTTTTATACGGCCGCCACAGGAGTGCCCCCGGAGGCCATCAAAGGAAACTGGCATTTTTAGTGACCGTAGAGGGAATTCTTCTTTCCTTCATCCAGCCCGCTCCCTCCTCCCCCTCACCGTCTCCGTCTCTGCTCTCTGTTCTAATTGTCCGGCTTCCCCTCGGCCCTGACGGCTCACGGCCGCGCAGCCTAAACCCCCGTTCTTCTTCATATCCGGCGGAATGAACGGGTAGAGCCTCTTGATTACACCCATGGCTGGTTGTGAAAGACCTCCCCTCCATCGCTTCCCTGCCTCCCCTGCCACCCTCCCCCCGCCCCTCTCCTCCGCTCAGCCCTGTTACTCCGGTGGTAATGGTTTCTCCATTAACCCCACCTGATGGCTATGCGGGTAATTATAAGGGTACTTACGGCCTGTGGCCACACACAATGAGGGAATAAATAACGGTTGTGCCCAAGCAGAAAAGGACATTAGCCACTCTACCCCCGCTGCTCTCACACACACACACATACACACACACACACACACACACACACACACACGCACACACCCGCACGCTGCAGTTTTCTGTCTTAATGGAAAGTGTTGCCAGGAGGTCTTTGTTCTTAGGGAGTTTCATTGAGCGAGGGCTGGCTGCGTTTCTGAGGGGCAGCCATGCGGACGTCTTCGACATCGTCCAAAAACACTGCTAAATAAGACAGTAATGGATCATGTCCTGTCCACCCTCTCTCTCTCTCTCTCTCTCTCTCTCTCTCTCTCTCTCTCTCTCTCTCTGTCTGCCTCTCTCTGCTTCATCCATCCAATGCACTTCATGTCCATTTTAGAGACATGGGCCGTCTCTCCCTTTCTCTCTCTCTCTCTCTCTCTCTCTCTCTCTCTCTCTCTCTCTCTCTTTCTTTGACACTGTATCCTTGGCGCGAGTGAGATGGCAACAGCTGCCGTGCAACAGGAGAGAATCAATATGCGCCGTGCGGTGTGTGTGCATCTCCCTCTGACGGTCCGTCTGTCTGTCCTTTCCACCTACACAGTGCTCCAGCCCTCCCCTCCCCTCCCCGCGCCGTGCCTTGACCCACATACACTGCCAACAAGGCTTTGTTGAGCAACAAGATGGACGTCAGAATCCCCCTAAATAAGACACAAGTCAGCCGAGTTGGCAGGGCCGGGCTCTGGCCTTTTTTTTTGGGTGGGTTTGAGTGCAACTGTGGCCCTGCTTAGCCCAAAGAGCTGGTTCTCTCCCTGCGCTCTCTAGGGTCCACTCTTGTTTTAGGCTGTCCTCTCTGTACGTCTATACTGTCCAGAACTCTGTATTGTTTACTGTGGATGCTCTCCTCCCCTCAGATTTAGGTGATTCTCCCTGTAAGTGGCTAGCGTGTCTGCCTGGAGATCTTTCCTTTGAGCCGCAGTAAATATCCTTTGGTGTTAGATATAACTTGGGAGCCCTGTGACGTGATGGATCTCTGCCGCTTGTTTTTGTTTATTCAGGTGGATGTTGACATCCCCGTTAGCCAAGCGTTGTCGTTTGTCAGATTTATGGCTGTGGGGGCTGGCGTTAAGTATTCACAAGTGTAAGTGAAAGTCTGCTGTAAAGATGGCTGTATATATCGGCCTGGAACACAACCGTCTCTGATTGATGCCGCGTCGTGAAAATGTTTGCCAGTGGAGTTGTGCTCTCGATTATTTAATTAGGCACTTGTACGAGGAGTGTTACAGCACTTTGCTGAGCCATCGGGGGGGGGTGGGTGGTTAGAAATCATGCCCCCCCCCCCCCCCCCCCTTAAGGCTCCAGTATTCTTCAAGCGAAAGTGAACCTTTCCTGTTCGCTTGGTTCTCTTTCGCTTGTTCGTCGAGGTTGTGATGGTATACTTGTTCGCTACTGATTTGACTTTGCATTAGCTTACACCCCAATACAGCAGGGGGAACCAAATGTTTTGAAGTGGCAACGAGTTTTAAAAGTGTTCATATTTTTTGATAACTTTAGTTAAGCTGCTCTCAAAAGTATTCATAGTTTAAGATAGAATTCCAAACTTTGCAAAATAAATGCTACTGTGACCAAAACGAACAGTAAATGCTGTACCCGGAAACCAAACGTAGCCATCCAAAGCTTTCTTCAGCGCTGGCTACCACCCACCATATATTTGGACCAATCACATAGGATATTCACTGCTGTTAGCTTTTGCCGCATTTGCCGAACTCCCAGTTCCAGGCGAACGAACAACCAAAGTGACATTGCTTTGCGGATTTTTGTTTGCCTACCCTCAGCGAAAGCTAACTATTTTGCTTTCGCTTGAAGCACACTGGAGCCTTTACAGAGACTGGGAGAATGTGGAGGACAGAAGCCCAGCTTATAGAAATGTGAGGGCTTCCTTGTTTTCCACTGCTTTCAAAAAGGTGGTGCGGAGGTTGAGCAAGGGAGGCAGGTACGACGCGTCTGCTCTCTGCTCTCCAATTTCTGCTCGATACCCAACGTTAATGCAACGTGTTGAGACATCCCACGCTGAATAGCATGCCACAAAACTCCCTCTGCGCTGCCAAGGGTAGGATCAAAAGGACTCCACCACAGTCTGCCTGTTAATGACAGGAACTACCGAATCGTCTCTGGTAAAATAAAAGACAGAGATGAATGTGAGGGCCTGTAGATCAGAAAGGTTCCTCTTTGAATTCAGAGCAGCCTGTTGGCCTTGTCCACCTCCTGGTTAGCGAGCTGAGGGACCACGGAGCAGACTGTGTGCAGGACAATAGCCAGGGGAGAGCGGGGAAGAGGAGGGGGCTGGTCCATGCCTCTGGCCAGTGGATGGCCCCTCACCCTGCTCCTTTCATATTGATATGGGGGATCGGGGGATCGGGGGATCGGGGGCCGGAGGGCATGCCCAGGGTGGGGTGTTATGCGTGGGGGTGGGGGGTGTCTAAGGAGTGACCCCTGGAGTGTATCATCCCTCCTCCTTTGTCCCTCCCTCTGGTCCCTGCATACTCCCACTCAGTGTGTTTGTTGGAGCTGTGAGGGGCTGCATGCACTGGAGTCCCTTCTATCAGTGTCCTTGAGGTTCTAAACAGCTCCCTCAGCACACTGTAGTATGCCCCTTAGAGCGCTGGAGAACCCACACAGGGTGTTTCCTCTGGAGACATCCCAGCGACGGCTGTATCTGATTCCCCCTGGGAAGACGACGCGGGACTGTCTGCCGTCCCCCTGCCCGTGTCTCCCGGACGAGCGGACGGCTGCTCTCCACGGGGCCCCCTGTCATCGCCTGATTGACGGGTCTATTCTGAACCGCCACGTCCTGCGTGTTGACTCCTGATGCATGGGCTGGAGACGGAGAGGGCTGGTGGCAGGGGCGGCTCTCCGCGTTCAGGGGGCCTCGTGGGTGAGCCTCCCTGATTGGCACGTCGAGGAGGTGGGTTGCTGGCAGCGGTCGCGCTGACCACCTGTTGTATGAATGCCAATGCGCAGCGCCGGGTCGCTCCTCTCTTTAGAAAGAAGACATGAAACGAGACGTGGGCGGAGATCCTTCTCAGCCCTTGTTCTGTCCTCGAACGGTTCCACGTAAGTGGTGTTCCGTAATGTGTTCCAGGGGACAGCATTAGGCACTCAGCCCCAGAGAGAGGGCCTGGTTCTCGGGCTATATTTACCGCCCCTCCCCCCTGTCTCTGGTCCTGGCTCAGGAGAAAGATGGAGCTTATCTGAGATATTAACAGCCCCGCAGAACAACTCGGGGCTATTCCCTCGCTGCATTCGTCTTCCAGCAAGGGCAATATTTTATCTCTGTAACCAACACAGTCCCCCACCTCCTCCCCACCTCCTCCCCCCCCCCCCCCCCCCCCCCCCCCCACTTGCCAGCCCAATTACCTCCCCTTCTCCCAGTCGCTGGCGCCTCCACTAGCATCAGCCCTCCGGCTCTCCTGTCATCCTCTTTTCCCCCTGGGTCCCTGCCGGCCTCTCCCCCTCACTCCACTTCCTGGTCAGTGTGAGTGATGGGGCCGGGCTCCCGAGGCCCCTGAAAGGCCCCGGCCCCGGAGGCAGAGCTGCAGTTTAGTGCACTCCGTGTGTCTGCCAGTGGCAGCACATGACGGCCCTCCCCGTCCCAGGCCTCCACTCCCTTTCTGCTCCGTGAGGAAATGAAACGGTGCCTGTCACGCTCCACAGGGTCGGGAGTCGTCACCATAGCAGTGGCACGCTGTCAGAATAGTGTTGTGTTTTTTTTTCTTTAATGCGCCATGTTGTGTGCCTTTGAGATGTTCACTAGGGTAACAACGTTGATACCTTCTATTTTAGAGCTTGAGGGCAATCATCAATATCTAGCAACCAGCTAGTTTGTGTGCGAGACACTGTTCTTTTTTTGGGTTATTTTTTCGATGAAATTCCCACACAGTCAGGTCCAACTTTGTGGCACTCCCACATGGTAAAGTGAATATGCAAGAAGCGTCCTCAGCAGACTTATAAATAACAGAGTTTGGCTGTACTTGGTGTGGCGGCATCACCTCACCCTACCTCTCACTGCGCAGAGACGGCTACTGACAGCCCCCATCCCAGACTCCTTCCCTCTCTCTCTCCTCCCTCCTCCTCATCTCTCTCTCTCTCCGTCGGTATCTCTCTCGGCCCCGTCCTCCCTCTTTCTCGGACCCAAATGTGATTTTAATGCCGTCTCCCTGCCGAAGCCCTGTGACGAATGGTGGTGGGGCCGAAGCGCAGCCACAGCGAAATCCCTACGCCACAGACAGGGGCATGCTGAGTAAGGACAAAGTGACAAGCTGAGTCGAGGAATGAGGAAAAACGAGCGGGAGCGGGGGGGGAATCGTTAAATATTTCAGGAAGGTCAGGGGGGAGCGGCTGCTCCCTGAGTGGACTGGGACGGGCACCCTGTGTGTGTGTGTGTGTGTGCGTGTGAGAGCGTTTGTGTGTGTGTGGGTGTGGGAGTGTGTGTGTGTGTGTGTGTGGGAGTGTGTGTGTGTGTGTGTGGGAGTGTGTGTCTGTGGGAGTGTGTGTGTGTGAGTGGGTGCAGCGCCGGACTTTTACACCAACTCCTTTTAGACACACTGCAGTCCGCTGCGTCTAAGGCACACCCAGCTTAGGCATGCATGGGGACGAGAGGAGGCTGAGTCCGGTGTGTGTGTGTGTGTGTGTGTGTGTGTGTGTGTGTGTTTAAGTCACCGGCACTCTCCCACCAGCACACTGTTACAGTGGCTGGTTACGTAAAGCCCTCGCCACCCGTTCGGGATGCTTGACTCACGGCCGGCGCTCTTCAGCGTGTTCTGGACCAGCGGCCCGCTCCATCTACCCACTCTGAGCTCTGTGGGACTGGGGTAGGACCAGTGGAGAGCAGGAGAAAGCGCCAGCGGGAGAATGAATGGATTTAATAGGCCACGTCCGTATCGATCACACTGTGCGGATATTTCCAGACAGGATTGCGAAAAGCACGAACATGATCCTCTGGGCGAGGGGAGAGACGAGAGGTTGCTTTATCATGGCAGGCGTTTGGAAAGTCAACAGCGTGATGAGCTCCAGTGGAGGAAACGCAGGCCATCTCTGCACACGGTACACTGCTCCTCCTCCGCCCACCCACCCACGCCTCTGAACGGAACAGCAGCCTCCCTCCACCTCTGCCTGCTTGCCTCCCTGTATCTCCCCCTAGCAGCGCTTAGTGCCAGCCTGCACAGGGGCTTGCTAAGCAGACGGGAGGAAAGGGGGAGGAAGGGAAAAAGCAAAGAAGACGAAGGGATTCAACGTCAAAGAGCGTTTTCCGTTTTTTTTCCCCTTCTCCCAAAGAATAGCATAAAAAGACACAGACACACTAAGAGACTATTAATCTGCCTCATAAATAATGCAGGCTCCATTTTGCCATCGCTCCTGCATCCATTGCCCCCGGGGCGGAGTGGCTGTGAACGTGTTGGGGATCCTGGGTGTGTGTCGGCGTGCGAGTGTGTGTCCGTGTGTGTGTGTGTCTGAGTGTGTGTTTTGTGCCACGCGTGAACGCCAACGTGATTCAGTGTGTCAGTCTGTGGGCCCTCGTAAACATGATGCAGTCTCCTTGTGTAGATCTCCGTGGATGTTTTGAGCATCCATAACTGTTGTTTTTAATATCCCCGCTAATTTGCATGTGTCTTTGCATGCCCCAGTGCATGCCCGTGTATGTGTGTGTGTGTGTGTGTGTGTGTGTATTTCTTAGTATGTGTGTGTGTGTGTGTGTGTGTATTTCCTAGTATGTTTGTGTGTTTGTGTGTGTATGTGTGTGTATTTCTTAGTATGTTTGTGTGTTTGTGTGTGTGTGTGTGTGTGTGTGTGTGTGTGTGTATTTCTTAGTATGTGTTTGTGTGTGTGTATGTGTGTGTATTTCTTAGTATGTTTGTGTGTTTGTGTGTGTGTGTGTGTGTGGGTGTGTATTTTTCTTCGAATGTATGTGTGTTTGTGTGTGAGTGCACATATCTCCGCGCCGGGTGTCTGGTCAGCGTGCTCTGCTTTGGTTCCTAAGCGTGTTATGCTGCCCCCCCGGGGGTGTGCTGTCCTGGGCCCTCCACACAGGCTGTCTCCCCTCCTCTCCCCCAGCCTGCTGCTGCTGCTGCTCACGGGGGCTCCTCACACTCCGTCCAGGGACCGTGGCAACGCGGGGCTTAATGGCACACTGTTGCTGCCCCAGCAGGCTGTGTACACACTTGGCTTTGGCAGCCGACCTCCTCGGCCCTCGCGGCGCCCCCTGACCTCTGCTACCTTCTTCTCTCCGTGCTCAGGAGGAGCCATGGAGTGGAAAGCAGCACAACAGTGCGTTGGGGGGGGGGGGGGTTATTAAGCTATCTGTTGAACACACGTTCTCGTGCAGTAACAATGTCGTTGTATCTTTACCATGCCAGGAACAGAGAAGTGCACTCTCTGAAAAACAAAGGTCATGCCCAATTCTAAAAACTGTTGCCGTTCTTTGTTTCGGTTTAAAGGGGAAAAGAAGTGGGACAGCGGCACTCAATGAATGGCTAATCCCTCAGCAAATGTCAAGCGCAGGTTATTTAAATACATCTGCCATGCCACAGTGCAGCGGCCGTGTGTGCACAGTCTGGGTAAACATCGGAGTGTGAGTGGGAAGGTGTGTGTGTGTGTGTGTGTGTGTGTGTGTGTGTGTGTGTGTGTGTGTGTGTGTGTGTGTGTGTGTGTGTGTGTGAATAGTGGCACGGCTGTGTGACCGCACGCCGCCGTCAGAGCACACAGAGCCTGAACCCGTGACCTTTGTCAGTGTTGGAGGAAGTGAGCACGGCAAACACGCTGCCAACATGACACAAGTACTTTAAATTGGACACGATGGCGCTCCCACCCCCGACAACCTGACTGTGGCTAGCCAGGCCTGAGAGGCCACAGAGTAGAACAGAACATACATAGAACCTGCAGTGGAGGTGGAGGAGGTGCTGCCTGCAGTGGAGGTGGAGGAGGTGCTGCCTGCAGTGGAGGTGATGGAGGTGCTGCCTGCAGTGGAGGTGGAGGAGGGGGTACCTGCAGTGGAGGTGGAGGAGGTGCTGCCTGCAGTGGAGGTGGAGGAGGTGGTACCTGCAGTGGAGGTGGAGGAGGTGCTGCCTGCAGTGGAGGTGGAGGAGGTGCTGCCTGCAGTGGAGGTGGAGGAGGTGCTGCCTGCAGTGGAGGTGATGGAGGTGGTACCTGCAGTGGAGGTGGAGGAGGTGCTGCCTGCAGTGGAGGTGGAGGAGGGGAGCAGGGGGAAATGGTGACCTCCTTATCACGCTCCTGGAGATAGAACTGCATCCTCTGATTCAGGGACCATTAGAACTTCTCCCTCTCAGGGGTTGGCCGTGCATTCGTGTGTGTATGCAGTTATGTGTGTGTGTGTGTGTGTGTGTGTGTGTGTGTGTGTGTGTGTGTGTGTGTGTGTGTGTGTGTGTGTGTGTGTGTGTGTGTGTGTGTGGGGAGGGGGGGGGTAGATTGTGTGTGTATGCTTGAATGAATAAGAAGATATTATCTCGACTGGAAAGGCTGAGGTCTAACCACCTCTGCCCTCACCCACCATCCCAGAGGCAGAGCTGGTAATGCACACCTATCTGATCAGGGTTTAGCGTGTCCAATCCTGCCTGATCAAAGGTCCAGTTTACCTGACCCCGCCTTGGTATCGATGAGTCCCTGCGATTGTACATGCATGTGTGTGTGTGTGTGGGTGTGTGTGTGTGTGTGTGTGTGTGTGTGTGTGTGTGTCTGTCTGTGTGCACGTCTCAGTGATTGACTGACAAGCTGTCAGGGCATTCGGTTGATTGATTGATTGGTTGATTGATTGATTGATTGATTGGTTAATTACAGCAGCCTAAGCTTTCTTCTGCAGGCCTGTTGACACTAGTTGTCGCTGTCTGCTAGTACTCATAAAGGCCTTTGGAAGTTTGGAATACGTCTTTCCATATTAAACCAAGGGATTCAACTATAAAGGGTTGTACGGGCATGTTTTTTTCTTTGTTCCTCCAGATCCTGTCTTATCTTCTGCAATTGCCAGTCAGCTGCAGACATTTTCAAGGCTGCTGGAAATCAGGAGGAGCATATTACACACAGGCCCTCTAAGGCTGATATGCGCAACAGAGTTTCTCAAAGAAGATTTGGTTCAAGATCTGACATACAGGCATTCCCAAGCTACTAAAGGCAACAAAAGGAGTTTCTCAGAAAAAGCTTTTATCCAAGGGCTCCACAAACAAACACACACACACACACACACACACACACACACACACACACACACACACACACACACACACACACACACACACACACACGCGCGCGCGCGCGTGTCTTGTCCCTCCAGTCCCCTCTGGGTCGTATCGTGCTTTATGGCCGCTGTTCCGTTACAAGCCAATATGGCCCGAGTCATCTGCCATCAGTGGGCCGCTAGCAGGCACACAGCAGCAACTCCACAGCAATTAACAGCCGAGGTGGAGGGTGTGGGGCCAACGTTAGTGTGTGATCTCACTATCAGTGTGTGAGAGAGGAGCGCCGGCGTTAGTGTGTGATCTGAGATGTATCCTCCTTAAAGTGGAGTCAGAATGCCTCGCACCCCCGCCCCCGCTCAGGCAGAGCTACCGTGTCAGTATGTGGGAGTTGAGGGGAGGGGAGGGGAGGGGAAGGGTGGGTGTGTGTGGTCGCACACATGGCAATAGGCTCAAGGCCGGAATCTTCCGTAGACTTTGACAGCAGTCGTTCGCTGTCCCACTGTTCTCTACAGGAGCCAGCCATCTGGAGAGATAATGTGGTGAGGATCTTTTTAGGACCACCCCCGCTTATTTTAGTTTTCCTTCGAATTGCCCTTTACGGTCGGCTTTGGATTCAAAATGCGTTGTTTTCCCTTGAAGACGTTAGCAGAAATATGGCCATACTGAGGGAAACGTTCAATCTAGCTTTCCCTGCCCTTCACATGGTCATTCTCCTCCTGGTAATACTGTATGCATGTGCTGGCACGCTCACCCTTAAACATCTGTGCTCGCTAATATTCTCCAACGTGAACGTCGTTATTCTGATCGTGTCCTCTCTCGTCTCCCTTTCAGACCGAGAGAGGAGGGAACGCTTCTCTGAGGATCCTGACGGCCCCCCCGGAGGGATTCAGGAGTTCCACAACATTTCCGATTGCCAGCCTGGTGAGCAACAGATGGCACTTTGTCTTTTCATGTGTCCTCTCTTTCTTCCTCTTCCTCTGAAACCTCCTGGACTTACATTGTGTGTGTGAGCACGTGTGTGTATGTGTGTGTGTGTGTGTGTGTGTGTGTGTGTGTGTGTGTGTGTGTGTGTGTGTGTGTGTGTGTGTGTGCGCGTGTGTGAGTGCGTGCGTGCGTGCGTGCGTGCGTGCGTGCGTGTGTGTGTGTGTGTGATGCTCGCTGGAGATGTCGTGAGAGGGTTTGCGTGCGCTGTGAACCCGTGCGCAGGGAGATAACGAGGCTTTTCCAGCCCGTTTAAGTCGGGGGGCTCTGGGAGTCACCGCAGACCCTGTTAGCTCTCCCACGCCAAAGCACTGCCTGAAATACCTCAGCACGCTGACACACACACACACACACACACACAAACCCACACATACACACACACACACACTCACACACACACACACTCACACACACACACACACACACACACACACACACACACATACACACAAACTCACACACACTCACACGGCGGCAGTGTGAGCGTCCCCGGCGGGTCTGCGGTTACAGTTCAATCAGGACCAGCCAGCAGTGTGGCCCCGGAACGCCACGCGGCTCTCTCCTGCTCCGCCATTACTTTGATGCAGACCCACTTAGCGCCGGCCCCGAATGGCTGCGCTCTGGATTAGCCTTCACGGAACGTTTAAAACGCAATCTATATTCCCACCGCCCGCGCCACACTCTGCCTCCGACCCCCGGCCAACAGAGCTGTCCGTCCCGAGGTGTCCGGTCTGTCGTCCCTCTCACAGGGGGGACACGGCGCGACTGGATTCACTACTCCGGCTGGTCTTAGTGGCTCGGCCTGACCCCCCCCCCCCCCCCACACACACACACACACTGTATAGAAGGAGCTGACAGGTAAGCGCATAACTCGTGGAGGTCAGAGCGCATAACTCCAGAGGTCAGAGGTGCGGGCGCCGGGTGTGTCTGTGTGTGTGTGTGTGTGGACATGTGGGTTTGTCTGTGTGTGTGTGCGGGCAGGCGCGACTGTTTGTGGACGTGTGTGTGTTTGTTTGTGGGTTTCGGTGTGACTGTGCCGGTGCAGGGGGCGGGGATACGGTCTGATTTGTCTCTCCGTTCCCATGAACTCAAACAATGCACCACACACAAACACACACACACACACACACACACACACACACACACACACAAACACACCAGTCCGACCCGCCGTGAACCAGGGGTGCTCCCCGCGTCACCTCGCTCCTCTCCCTTTCCCTGACCCTTCACCCCTCCTCTCCTCGCTGGCTGAGGGAGCCTATTGTCTGTGGCGCCAGGCTGCCGGTCGGCGGACGCCCGGGGAGTGTAGGTCAGGAGAGGTCGCGGGGTGAGCTGATGTTGTGGTTCAGTTCTTGGGGTCAGAGTTAGGGTTAGGGTGCTCCTGAGGGGTCACCTCAGTGACCGACCCGTCCAGACCAGGACTGTCTCTCCCAGCAGTTCCTTCCCCCATGAGCCTGTGACCCAGGCCCTGGAGGAACCCACCAGCATGCAGAATAGATCCATGCAGGCCCTGGAGGAACCCACCAGCATGCAGAATAGATCCATGCAGGCCCTGGAGGAACCCACCAGCATGCAGAATAGATCCATGCAGGCCCTGGAGGAACCCACCAGCATGCAGAATAGATCCATGCACCCTGCAGGGTAATCAAGGAGCCGATAGCAGGAGGAGAAACGAGAGGATAGGTGGACAGAGAGAGGAGAGGCATGATGGATACACGCTCCTAATGGAAGACCCCGTTCTCCTCCGCTATCTTCCCCTCCCAGCTGCAGCCTGCCTCCTCTCTTTCCTGTCACCTCCCTGGGCTGGCCTTCAGCGCTCCACCTCTCCTCCTCTCTCTCTCCTCCTCTCTCTCTCTCTCCCTCTCTCTCTCTCTCTCTCTCTCTCTCTCTCCGTCCTTACCTCGGGGCCATCCCCCTCTCTTTTCCCAGAGATAAATGGCTGGTGGGAGATGGTGGTTTGAGGCGGGTAGTGGCCAGTGTTCTGGAGGGAAATAAACACTCACCAGTCCTTAATCATCCTTCCTCTCCCCCTCCCTCTCCTCCCCCAGGTCTCCTGACCTCCTCTCTCCCTCTCTCCCTCTCTCTCTCTCTCTCCCTCTCATTCTCTATCTTCCATCTCTCTCTGTCTTTTTCTTCGCTCTCTGTTTTCCCGGGGCCCGTGGTGATTAATGACCTCAGGAGTAGCGCGGTGTAACACAGCCCCCCCTCTCCACAGCAGCAGCGGCGGTGGCGGCGCGGCGCTTCCTTTCCAGAGAGCCGTGCAGCAAAGACTCATAAGAGATGTTCTGTCTCACACACACACGCTCTCTCTGAGACGCTCCTCTGGCCGTGAGGATGATTCAGACACGGGGGGAGGGGGGGGGGGGGGTGGGGTGGGTTAAGGTAGGTGGATGGCGGGGAGCCACTAAAAATAGTGGACCACATATCACCACTGCTACTTACTCTAACAGCCAAAACAGCCTGGACTTAGACAGCCTGGACAGGAAGTGAGAAGGAAACGATCACTGTGTCGATATGGCACTCACACACACCATACACACACACATGCACACAAACACACACACAGACACACACACGCGCACACACACACACACACACACACACACACACACAAACATACACACACACACGCACACACACACACACACACACACAAACACACACACACACGCCTACAAACAGACACACACACTCACACACACAGACACTCACAGACACACACGTTGGACTCTGGCTGGGAGAGTGGCTCCATGTAGATCGGCACAATGGCCGCTCGCTCTCAGCCACTTTCCCCTCCTCCGGCGTGCGGTCCCACGCCGCGAATCGATGGTCTCCACAATGTCGCGTCGAAGTTCCAGCCGCTCCCTGCAGCCCCGCGCAGGCCATGGCCACAGCCGTTAGAGAGCAGGCCTGGCCGCGGCGTGGGGCCCTGGGGCAGAGTGAGAGAGCAGGCCTGGCCGCGGCGTGGGGCCCTGGGGCAGAGTGAGAGAGCAGGCCTGGCCGCGGCGTGGGACCCTGGGGCAGAGTGAGAGAGCAGGCAGGGCGGTGGCAGGAGGAGGTGGAGGAGGAGGAGGAGGAGGAGGAGGGGGCGGTGTGTGTGCTGGCCTCCGTGTCCTCTGGTGTGTGTGACGCTACCCGAGTCTCATCCAGTGTGGCGGGGCAGAAGGAGAGGTGTTCCAGCGGAGCGGCATGTGTTTACCTTAGCGGGTCAGCACACAGGGTGAGGTGGAGACGGAGAGGGTAGGGGGTAGGGGGTAGGAAATGACAGGTGAGGGAGGGGGGAGGGGAGCGTGTAATTTGACTCGTCACCTCAGTGTTGTGGCGCGTTCCAAGGTGCCCTCCGGGGCTGGGCGGGCCTTGGGAACGCTCTGTTGGGTCGTCAAGCCTGACATTCCATCAACACGCGCAGTCACATGTATGCGCGCGCGCACACACACACACACACACACACACACACATACACACACACACACAGACACACACAGTCACACACACACACACACACACCCTTGTGAGACATCTGAACCTTTGAACCCAGTGGTTGGCGGCCTACCAGGTTGGCAGATCCAACGGGGAAGGATACATTTCACCTTAATGCAACAGCAAACAGTCATCTTCATATGTAGCTCTTTCAAAGGACTGTCTCATCTTTGGTTAGGGCACATAGCCTGTAGCAACACTAACATGCCGTGCCCATTAGCATTCCAGACAGGACCTGGCTATGGTAGCCAGCTGACCGTAGCCACAGAGATTGAGGTTTGTGCATGTGTGTGTGTGTGTGTGTGTGTGTGTGTGTGTGTGTGTGTGTGTGTGTGTGTGTGTGTGTGTGTGTGTGTGTGTGTGTGTGTGTGTGTCTGTGTCTGTGTGTATGTGTGATGTGACGCGTCGGTCATGCTGTCCGGAGTGATTAAAGATGTAGCTTTGAGTGCTGACAGTAGAGACATCTCCAGAGCCTGGAGGCACTTGAAGTATGGCCTCTTATACAGAGACAGGGAAGAGAACATAGAGGGTTACCGCATGTCTCTAAACGCAGTGTGTGTGTGTGTGTGTGTGTGTGTGTGTGTGTGTGTGTGTGTGTGTGTGTGTGTAATGGTTAGGGGTGCTGGGAGCTGTCCACTGTGATATTGTCTCCCTGGCGACTCAGAGGGAGAGAGGCAACGATCGCATGGCCTTTGTTCCTGCGTCTCCTCTGGAGAGGAGATTGACTGTCTGGCAGGTTTGAAAGAGCCCCTGTCCTTTCATACACAGACATACACACAGCCACACACTCACACACGCAAACACACACTCACATACGCAAACACACACAAGGACACACAGGCACGCACACACACGCACACACATTGCCCCCGCAGCAACATCTTCCCCAAAACCAAGGCTGTCATCTTCAATCATGTCCAATTGAGATGTTGGAAGCGCAACGGAAAATTGAACATGGAGACATTGGACCAATTTGCACACAGATCAACGCAAATCCAACTCTGACTCACCGAGGCAGCGAGACAGACAGACAGACAGACAGACAGACCGACAGGCAGGCAGGCAGGCAGGCAGGCAGGCAGGCAGGCAGGCAGGCAGGCAGGCAGGCAGGCAGGCAGGCAGGCAGGCAGGCAGGTGTCTCTCCTTTCGGCCCCTCCCAAGGAGGAGCGCACGGAGACCCAGTGGACCAGACCCACCAAAGGCTCACCGGCTGGACCTCTCACTCTGTTGAGCACGGAAGGGGAGAGCATTGTGACGTCGCCGCACAGCTCTTACGTGCGCTCTGTGCCCTGTGTGTATTTCTGTCCAATTATGGTCAGGAGCGGACGTGGATGTGAGACGGCACAGCATAATGAGCCTCCTTCAGCCTGACAGGGGAGGAGGTCTATAAATACACATATGCAGGTAGGGTAGGTAGCCTGGAGTGTGGGGACAGCAGCCAGACACGCTGCCGTCTTACAGAGGCTGTGTGGGTGGCTTCCTCTGGGCCACGGGAGAACAGCCCGGATGGAGGAGAAGACTCATGGTGTACTTCTAATGTAAACCTAACCAGATCCCTTCTGCATGACCTTTAAGGCAGTAACACTCATAATGACCTGCATGTGAACTTTAATTACGGTGTGCAACAGGTGTGAGCAGGCCTCTGGATCTCTCACACCACTCACTCCCCTCCTCTCCCCCAGCCCTAACCCCCGTGTATGTGTGGCACTCTGGGGCCGCCTGGGCCCGACCCTTGACCCCCGTAACAAGGAGATAAGCGGGGCGCTAACCTACCAGCCATCCGGGGGCAGTCATCTGATCCTCAGCCCAGGGGAGTGACAGCGAGCGGGGGACTAGCCTGCCAGCAGGACAGCTAATGAAGAGGGAGGACACTGTGTGCTGTGGAGAGAGAGGAGGAGGAGGAGGAAGAGGAGGAGGGGGCTCAGGGGAGCCCTGGATGAGTTAGCCACCCTCCGGTCTCCTCTGACCGATGGGTTTTAGGGCCGGCGTGGTTCCTGGGGAGCTGCTGTACGCTTCCAGGTCTTCCCGGGTCGGAAGGCACCGTAATGTGCCGCCGCCTCCCGCGCCTCCTTCTCTTCTTCTTTTAGCCTCTCCCTCTCTCTACAAAAAGAATGGCGTTGTCATTTTAGATAGTCAAGCGATTATGTTCCGTGTCTGGGGGGGGATGATAGGAGCATTAATGGCGGTTAAGGCTGGGGGGGGGGATGATAGGAGCATTAATGGCGGTTAAGGCTGGGGGGGGGGGATGATAGGAGCATTAATGGCGGTTAAGGCTGGGGGGGGGGGATGATAGGAGCATTAATGGCGGTTAAGGCTGGGGGGGGGCTGATAGGAGCATTAATGGCGGTTAAGGCTGGGGGGGGGATGATAGGAGCATTAATGGTGGTTAAGGCTGGGGGGGATGATAGGAGCATTAATGGCGGTTAAGGCTGGGGGGAGGATGATAGGAGCATTAATGGCGGTTAAGGCTGGGGGGGGGATGATAGGAGCATTAATGGCGGTTAAGGCTGGGGGGGGGATGATAGGAGCATTAATGGCGGTTAAGGCTGGGGGGATGATAGGAGCATTAATGGCGGTTAAGGCTGGGGGGGGATGATAGGAGCATTAATGGCGGTTAAGGCTGGGGGGGGGGGGATGATAGGCTGGGGGAGGATGGAGCATTAATGGCGGTTAAGGCTGGGGGGGGGGGGGGGGGATGATGGGAGCATTAATGGCGGTTAAGGCTGGGGGGGGATGATAGGAGCATTAATGGCGGTTAAGGCTGGGGGGGGGATGATAGGAGCATTAATGGCGGTTAAGGCTGGGGGAGGGGTGATAGGAGCATTAATGGCGGTTAAGGCTGGCTGTCGTTTCCTGGTGGTCGAACAGAGAGGAGTTAAGCTCGACTTTAAGAACTCAGTGTCGAACAAGGGAGAAAAAAAAAGTATTTTTTTGTGGAAAGGTGTGGTCAATAAGTGAAGCTCTGTGTAGCTTCGGGGGGGATGGAGGGAGTTTTAGCTGTTCAAAGACTCTTGAGTCTTTTTATGGGTCTGGTCTGTAGTTTTAAATCGCTGTTATTACTCAGGAGTCACGAATCCCTGCATGCTGAAACCCCATTGTTGCTGTGTCGATGAAGGAGAGTTTAATCTGCCAAATATTCTCTTTCTCTTTCTTCTTTCACTCTCCCTGTCTGTCTGTCCCTCTCTCTTTGAGTCTTTCTCTTTTTTTTGTCCTCTTTTTGGAGCTGGCTGCTCTCATGTTTCCCTCCGAGTCCCCCGAGGTGGAGGGGGCTGCTGGGAGGGTGTGTGTGTGTGGTGCTGGTGGAGACACAGCCCAGGAGGTGGTCAGCGTGGGGCGCAGGGTGGCAGAGCCCTGGCCTCCTTCAGGAGGGTCCCCACAGACTCTTTGGTTATTACTGTCCTTAATGAAGGATCCATCAACACCACTCCGCTAGGCCCGGGGTAGACAAAGCTAAGGGGTCCCATCGCACACACACACACACACACACACACACACACACACACACACACACACACACACACACACACACACACACATCTCTGTAATTGCAGAGCCTCTCGTCTCCCGCTGTGTGTGTACTGCCTGAGCCTGCACACACAGACCCAAACACACGTACTGACAGCATACAGCTGCCCCCCCCCCCCCACTCCCCCAGTACACAGGCAGTGCAGTGTGAGGCAGGCGAGGGGGAACGGTGCATTCCTGAGCTCAAATCAACCCCTGTCTTTTGTCCCGATATGTAAGGTGACACCCCTCCACCCCTCCTCTTCATCAATCCTTCCCTCTCTCTCTTTCTCCCTCTCTTTTTTACTCTCTCTCTCTCTCTCTGACTTTTTTTTGTTCTCCCTCGCTGCCACCTTGCTCCTCCCTCCCTGACTCTGTCATCGCCCCGCTCTACTTTCAGTCCGAGTCCAAAGGGCAGGCAGCGGAGGGAGAGGAGCAGAGCCTTCAACTCGAAAGGGGAGGCGGCGGTGTTATTGGGCTGTTTGTCAGGAGGGATAGGTGGAGAAGAGGGGGAGGAAGGAAGGCTGCCGCGCTGAGGGGCCACGGTGGCAGAGGGGTCGACGCGAGAGGAGGGGACGACCGCGGATCGTAAGCGCTGCTGAACGAAGGGAGGATTAAAGGAGGAAGAGAGAGAGAGAGCGAGAGAGAGAGAGAGAGAGAGAGAGAGAGAGAAGGCACGGGTGAATGGAAGTGTTGGCGCTGCAGAGCTGAACGTGAGACTTGTTGCTGCACGCTGAGCTCACTTCCTCCACGGAGAGAAGGAGGCTGGAGGGTAGGAGGAAGACAGCCCGTGCTGAATATTTTGTGTTGATTATTTTGAATACGGAGTGTTTATTTGTGTGTGTGTATAGATGTGTATGTGCTTGTGTTCCTTTATCTATCAGCTTATCAGCTTTGAAAGAGAGAGAGAGAGAGAGAGAGAGAGAGAGGGAGAGGGAGAGAGAGAGAGAGAGAGAGAGAGAGAGAGAGAGAGAGAGAGAGAGAGAGAGAGAGAGAGAGAGAGTGGGAGAAGGGGAGCATGGTAGACGGAGAGAATGTGCGTGTGGGGGAGTGAGAGAAGGAAGTTCTCTGTCAGGAGGAGGAGAAGAAATAGGATAGGAGAGTGAGAGAAAGCCTCTCTTTCTCTCTCTTTCTCTCACTCTCTCACTCTCTCTTTATTTCTGCGAAAGGGGCATATGTGTATAGCTACTATAGTCTATCTGTGACTCTGACCTCTTCTCTGACTCTGTTGAAATGTCGGCCATTGTTCTCCTCTCATGGCGTAATCATGTTACCACCAATACACCCCACGGTAGAAGAGTGATTTGAGTCATTCCCGTCCACGGACCGCTGGCTCTACAAAGGCTTCCTGACCGTCAGCAGCTCCTGTGTTTGGCCCGTCGTCCAGGTTACTGTGGCCATGACTAACTCCGGTAAGTGGGTCAAAGGGCACGTCGGCGGGCTATTTTTAGACCTCCTTAAAGTCACAGAAGTAGACTGAGGCTAATCTCGGGTGGACTCTGGAGATAGGAGGCCGGGCTGTGTGGGCCTCTGCCTCTGGGAGGCATGGTGTGAGGTGACAGGAGAGCAGGGGCTTTAGGACCCAGAGTGGCCTTCTCTTAGCCTCTCCTCTGATATCACAGATCTTTTCTAAAGAAGGAGGTGTAGACAGATACAGAGTAACACATTTTGGAACAGAAAGGACATCAAACATACATGTCCTATCAAAATGACTTCTACAACGAGTGTCTGGGACTAAGGCTTGAAAATGATTGAATTTAGTCTCGCTAGTACTGTGCAGTATTCAGAGGCGGTCAAGAAGTCAATCTAAATTAAATAGCAACCCAGAGCCCTTTCACTGACGATCCCGATAGTGATGCACTGGCCCACACACACACACGCACACACCGAGTTGTTGGTCTGACTGCAGACAGAGGGAGGGTGCAGCAGGCATGGGAGGGGGGGGCAGCCCAAAGTGCTGTGTGGCGTTGTTAAAGCCGCCCCTCTACCCAGCAGTGTGTGTGGCGTCACGCGAGGACGGATGATTGGCCGGGGTGTTAATTGGATGTCTCACCTCGCTGAGGGCTGGTGAAGCTGTGGAGAGTCGCTCTGCCTCCGCGCTGCAAAAAACTCAGCAGACGTGTTTCGGGCCGGCGTGTGTATTTATAAAGCTGTGACGGAGGATTACACCAGCGCGACGTGATGTCCTACCCATCGTGTGACCGGCCGCACAGAAAGCTGCACTTATTTATGTGTGTGTGTGTGTGTGTGTGTGCGTGTGTGCGCGTGTGTGTGTTTATCTAGATTCATTGAGGCTGTAGCTCCACCAGATCACTTCAGTTAAAATTGAATCAGTTTTTACGTCGCCCCGGGCCATATCCAGTAATGGAGTCTGTTCAAGCGTGTGTCAGACTAAGTAAAATGACAGAGGGACGCGGCCCACACACACACACACACACACACACACACACACACACACACAGATTTAATCCTTCACAGTATGTGCACACAGACACAGTCACATTGTCTAGGCTTTCAACACTACAACCATCAGCAGACAAAATTAGTGAGGCCTGCTTGTTGCTATTTGTCCGCTGGACACACACACACACACACACACACACACACACACACACACACAAACACACCATAACACTGGAAGCACAATCCCCAAGACACACGTTGCAAAGCATACTGCTGAATAGAAGTGCTCTTCTTTCTTCATGATTTTCATTAGATTTAGGTCAATCTCACTTCTATCATGTGTGTGTACTGTGTTCACAGAGTTCTGGACCGCAGTCAGATAAGTGTGTGTACTATGTTCTGGACAGAGTTCTGGACCGCAGTCAGATAAGTGTGTGTACTATGTTCTGGACAGAGTTCTGGACCGCAGTCAGATAAGTGTGTGTACTATGTTCTGGACAGAGTTCTGGACCGCAGTCAGATAAGTGTGTGTACTATGTTCTGGACAGAGTTCTGGACCGCAGTCAGATAAGTGTGTGTACTATGTTCTGGACAGAGTTCTGGACCGCAGTCAGATAAGTGTGTGTACTATGTTCTGGACAGAGTTCTGGACTGCAGTCAGATAAGTGTGTGTACTATGTTCTGGACTGCAGTCAGATAAGTGTGTGTACTATGTTCTGGACAGAGTTCTGGACCGCAGTCAGATAAGTGTGTGTACTATGTTCTGGACAGAGTTCTGGACTGCAGTCAGATAAGTGTGTGTACTATGTTCTGGACTGCAGTCAGATAAGTGTGTGTACTATGTTCTGGACAGAGTTCTGGACTGCAGTCAGATAAGTGTGTGTACTATGTTCTGGACAGAGTTCTGGACTGCAGTCAGATAAGTGTGTGTACTATGTTCTGGACAGAGTTCTGGACTGCAGTCAGATAAGTGTGTGTACTATGTTCTGGACTGCAGTCAGATAAGTGTGTGTACTATGTTCTGGACTGCAGTCAGATAAGTGCACACTTTGTGCCCATGTTTGTGTATCCCTCAGAGAGAGGGAGAGCCAAAGACAGGCTCAGAGTGATTGAACCCTCGGTGCTAAGGACAGGGAGAGACAGAGGGTGAAAGAAGGTGAAAGAGAGGATGAGAGACAGAGACAGAAAAAGAGAGGGGGATGAGAGAGAGAGAGAGAGAGAGAGAGAGAGAGAGAGAGAGAGAGAGAGAGAGAGAGAGAGAGACGGGAGAGAGATAGAGAGAGAGAGGATGTGAGATAGAGAGAGAGAGAGAGACGGGAGCAAGAGATTGAGAGAGAGTGGTTGATTACCTGTCTCCTCTCCTTATCGCGGCCCCTAAATACAGGAAGAGCAAGTTGATTATTTCCTTAATCAGAGAAATCTCCCTTCCTGATTAGCACTGCGCTAAAAGGCCCCTTCACTTTCAACATGGACGCCACCGCTAAAGACCAAGCGGACGTTGGTATCAGCTCCTAATTGCATTAGCATACGTTTCCGGGGAGCTCAGTGTAAGATAGACGTGTGGTCTGCCAGTGGAGGGTTCAGTCTGCTGCCCGGCTCTCTGGGATGGCCTTGTTGGAGGACCTTTCTCAGCCGAACGTCAAACCTCCACACCGACCACATTACCAAAGGAGCCCTACCTGATCCCCCCCCCCCTCCAAAAAAAAAAAACTACTCATCTCATCCATCTGAGACATTTCTGACCCAGATCTGCTCGTGTTGTGTTTACAGCTCATATTTTGATGATTCGTTTTCGACGCCGAACGTCCACTGGAGCCGCCCTCCATTCCCAGGGGGATTTGTGGAAGGGAGGCGCGGCGGGACCAAGCGCCTCCGCGCTTTCTCGTTAAAAAAAAAAAAGACAGAAGGACAGGGCTCAGCGTTTTCACGGCGTGTCGGGGAGATGGGAGCAGCGTCTCGTAGTGCCTCCGCCGCCGCCGCCGCCGCTGCTGGGTCAACAAAAGCTGCCCCGTTAAGCGGCCCCGTTAAACTGCCCCGTCAGTTGTCCCTGCTCTTTACAGCCCCCATAACCCCCACGGCCCAGGCCTCAGTGCAGCTCACCCCCCCCCCCCCCCGCAGCGCCGCTCCCTCCATTGCTCTCCTCATAATGTCCATACATCAGGCCTAACTAATGAAGCCCTAAATCATCCCCGCCGCGCATCGCACGGAGGCCTTTGCCCTAGATAGCACACCGGGAGCACTCCGGTGAAGCCCATCCCGAAGGCCAGCGGGGGAAAGCTGGGGGGGACGTGGCCGGATACGCCACATCCATGTCTCTGTCTCTCCCGTGTTTCCCCGGGCTGGGTGAGTGTTTGCGGCGAGGTCGAGGATCCTGCGGCTGGCTGAGCTGCACGCTGTCTGACTGGAGGCTGAGCCGAGCTGAGGTGAGGTGAAGCCGGAGAGAAGGTCAGGCGGGGTGAGGGGGGGGGGGATAGAGTGGGAGGTGAAAGCCTCTGGAGGGACGTCTGCGTGGGGCACGCACTCTGTCTCTGCCTCGCTCTGTCAACAGGACCGGGTGTCTCCCGCTGTTGCCGCGCGCTGCCTTCTCTCCCGCTGTGGAGATGCCGCGTTGGGCTCTGCCATGGGGACAGTGTCAGGGCTTCACGATCTCCTGGGGCTTGTCTCCTGGGGCTTGTCTCCTGGGGCTTGTCTCCTGTCCCGGTGTGGCGAGATGAGCGAGTGAGCCGGTGACGACAGAGACGTCAACCCAAACCCTATGAGCGTGTGTTTGTGTGAGAGCGCGTGTGCGTGTAGCTGTTGGCATGTGTGCCTTTCTGGGATAAATACCGAGTATCTGTCCTCCATCTGTCTATGTTTGTATCCATGACAACGCAGACAGACACGCCTTCATTTCAAAAGACAAAAAAAAAAAAGGTTGCTCTCTCTCTCATTTTTTTCTCTCCTATTGGCAGCGCGTCCAGCGCGTCTTGTTTCCTGCAGGCTCGTGTCTAATTAAAGTGAAGCGTGATTAATTAATCTCATGGTAAAACAAAGAGAGAGACCTGCTGCTCTAATCACTCCACAACACAAAGAGAGAGGGAGAGACAGGCAGCCAAAGAGAGAGGCCAGCCATCTCAGAGTGCCAGTCAAGTGATTAGGTTCAACTGAATGGAGATGTATAGCCCTCTCACCGCGTGCCACACTCTAGCGCCGTCTCTCGGACGTTCTGGCCGTGTTGACCCTCCTCTTCCTCTCCTCTTCCCCTCCTCAGATGACAGGATGCTGCGGGGAGCTGACGAGCGTCTGAGCCCCACCTGAGCTCCGTGACCCTTGAAGCCCTCGACCCCCCCGCCCCCACCCCGCCGCCACCATCCCACCATGCACCTGCCGTGCCGCGGGCGTCTGAAGCTACTGGTGGCGTCTCTGACGGCGGTCATTTTGCTCACCTGGCTCTACCTGCTGGCCGGGAACCTGGAGAGTGAGTACCGCAGCAGCACATGCACTCAGCTGTCAGGTAGGCTCTGGAGGGTTTAGGCTGCACGCGTCCACGCTGCTCCAGCTCTGTGGTGGTGTTGTCAGGGTGGATTTAGCCTGTCCGTTAATGACTCTGCATCACGGTGTCCACGCTCCATTCAAATCATCAAACCACTTTTCTGAGAACCAGAGGGTTTCCTAGGAAAAAAAGTGTTACGAATGTTCGGCTCATTGCCATGGTTACATATTGACACCTCTCTCTCTCTCTCTCTCTCTCCCTCTCTCTCTCTCTCTCTCTCTCTCTCTCTCTCTCTCTCTCTCTCTCTCTCTCTCTCTCTCTCTCACACACACACACACACACACACACACATGCATGGAAGAACACGTAAACCAGCAGTATTTTATTTTATGTCAGTGATGTCAGGAGTTAAGCTTTAGCCGTTCAATGACAGTGGGCCCTCCTCATGCAGTAAAATAGCATCCCTTTCTGGAGAACATCCCTGCTCTGTTTCTCCCCGACACACACACACACACACACACACACTGAGAGGCAGAGTCGATGACTGATGAGCTCCCGGTACAGTGTGTCCATTTCAGCTCTCTGGGGCAAAGTGAGATATCTTTTGAAATGCTGGACGCGGCAGTGCATCGCTGTGCTTCACACATACAGGGGCACGGCTATCAGTGTGCAGTATCTGTGTCAGACTCCGAGAGAGGGTCTGTTTTCAGCCTCTGTCTCCAGCCGTCCCTGTGGCTCAAGTTGCTTCTCGTCTGAGGCAGGAACTGTATCCACTTTCTTTGTTTTCTCCCTCCCTCCCTCCTCTTCCTGCGCCCCCTTGCGCGGAGCAGGGTGTGAACATACCCGGGGTGCCTCACTTCAGCTGTGGGGCAGCTGCTCATCCGACAGGGTGTCAGGAGGAGACGGACGGGGGTGGGGGTTAAGACACAAGCACGGCGGCACATATCTACAGCTTACTGACTCATCAACAGCACATTGTAACACTCTCTCGTAGATCCTCACGAACGGACTTCATCTCCCATCATCCCCCTCTCCTCTAGACGGCCGTGGCCTCCTCCTGGCGCCCTGTCTGGCGGACACCCCCGAGGCCAGGGTTCTGGAGCGGGCCGTTCTGGAGTCCCGGGTCCGAGAGGTGGAGGAGGAGAACCGGCGGATACGGCTGCAGCTGAGCCAATCACAGGGCACCGCCGTCCAGCCCCCCGACGGTAACTACGGCAACCAGCAGTGGGGGGCGTCGGCAGACACGGGGCCGGAGGACGTGGAGAACACGGCGGAGGAGAGGAACAACCACACCGAGTGTCCCCGCCCGCCCACCGTACAGAAGTGTGAGGTGAGCCCCGCTGGGAGATGTAGTTTTCCTGTGTGCTGTGAAACAACACGACGGGGTGATTAGGTGTGTCGCCGTGTTAACAGCGTCGTCCCTCCCTCTTGTTTTGCCCGACGCAGCTCATCCACGTGGCGTGCGTGTGCGCCGGTCACAACGCCAGCCGGGACGTGGTCACGCTGGTGAAGTCCATCCTGTTCCACAGGTCAGTCACGGACGCTAGCCCAGAACGGCACTCGCTGGCCTTCTGAAACGAACGTCTCTTAACCCCGCCTCTCCCTTTAACCCAACGTCCTCCTGGCTCTGTGTGTCTCAGGAGGAACCCCCTCCATTTCCACTTCATCACCGACACGGTGGCCAACCGTATCCTGAGCACCCTGTTCCAGTCCTGGATGGTTCCGTCGGTCCAGGTCAGCTTCTACGACGCCGACGAGCTGAAGGTAAGAGCCCTCCTGTTCTGTGTCCGCCCGTCCTGGTGATGGAGCTCCGCTCTCCTCCTGATCCCACCGTCATTCAGTACGTGCTCCCAGACTCCCGGTCTCCTCTCACCTGCCCGACACGTTCACGTCTCCTCCTTTTCCAACACAGGGACTGTCTCTGTTTGCTCCATGATAAACACTACAGTCTAAACTTGAAATGCAGTTCCTCAAGGAACCTCCCTTTTTTTGTGTTTGAGCGGTTGTCAGGCCTTTCAACATTTCCTTTTTTTTTTCGCTGCTGAAGAAAACAGAGCAGACCAAACCTGGGGCTTTTCCTCAAACCTGTGTGGCTCAGGTTATTGTGAATAAAAGGGAGCATTGTATTTTTTTTTCAACTTTCAACTTACCAGCCTACTGCTCCCAGCATGACCCTCTGTCGCTGAGCTCCCACCCAAAGCATAA